>JAKCPI010023776.1:0-74464 GCA_023213315.1 Euborellia annulipes | reverse complement strand
TTTTTTACTTTTTTAAAATTAGGAAACATCTCTTCTTTATGTCTCTAAGAGAGAGGGAAAACCATGACAATGGCTTTTCCTGAGTTACTATAAAAAAACAACCGTCTTTTAAACTATCTTTAAAAATCACTTGGAAGAATAAGATAGAAGAAAAAAAATTTTTATAGAGAAATCGGTCGATTACCATTCGACTTCTCTCGCCGTTGAAAAATAATCCAATCATAAATAATCATAGAGGAAAAAGAAGAAAAGATTAAGAAAAAAAAAAAAAAAAAAAAAATGATGGAAAGAACGTCATCAATTGAGAAAAGAAAATTTCAAAAAGTAAATCTTAGAGAAAAGTTTAATAACGATTTATAGGTTCGTCGTCATCTCTCTGAGTTGAATGGGGAAATTATCTTTGGGGAGAAATGTAAACACAATTCGTTGGTTATATCTTAAGTTAAAGGAGAGGGAGAGAGAAAAAAAAGTAACTCGAGATCATTTTTTAATTTATCATTTATCTCTCTCTCTCTCTGATCGCATAAAATTTAACGATTGAAAAGTTCATTATTCCAATATCTCTGTCAAAGTTTGCTTGATTACTCACGTTTTATATAAAAACAACGAAGCCCTTACCCCTTTCTCGAATTTCACCTCCATTTTTTTTAGATCTCTCTTTTTGCTTTTAATTAATTTATTATAAATCCAAAAATAAATTGTATTATTACAAATCAAAATTCCTTAACGCAAATTCATTCTTTCTCGTAATTAATATATTCATCTTTAAAAAAAAGAAGATGGAAAAATGAAATTTTTTTTTTTACCCTGATGAGTTTATGAATGACGACCAAGAGTTACCCGAGTAATTCTTTTCAAGTCTACCATATGCTCCTAGAATGTAACAAAGTGGTAGAACATTAGAAGATTCAGTTTCAAGTTATGGAAATTTTTTGCATACTGACTAATTAAAAATAGGAACGAGGTCTAAATGGCCTCAGATGCCGAAGAAAACCTTAAAGTGGAGTAGAAGTGGCCGTCTAAACGTACTTTAAAAAAAACTAGACTATTATAAGGAATTTTTCATTGAATTAAATTCATAAGATAATATTGGGACTTATTAATTTTTTAATGATTTATTAAAAAATTATGAAAATTAATTTTTTTGTTAGCAAGTAAATACAGAAAAACAAACTGTTAATAATTTTAAATTATTTTTAAATTTAAAAATGAAAGTATTATTATTATTAATCACATATTAATTAAGAAAAATTTAAAGTAAGTTTAGATGATTTATTTAAAAATTAACTGTCAAATAGTTCAGCACTCTTGCAAAAGATGGCAGGCTAGTCTAACAGCTTTTATAAATGATACATATAATCCCAATTTTTTTACCATATATAATAACATTTATAAAGTATTTCATTGTTAAAAGATCAATGAAAATCAACCAAATATATTCAATTATTAGCATCCATTATGGCATCTTGGCAAATTTTCGTAATAGGTTTTTTTTTTTTTTTGCTTTTTAAGACACACAACGCCCTCTTATCGGCAAAAACATACGTAACAGCTTCGTTCATACTCCCCCTTAAATAAATAAAAAAACTTTTCTATATGTTAGTCACTCGGTTAAGACTAGTCGTTATTTAATTTTTATAAAATCGAAATTAATTTCAAAATATTGAAATTTTTAAATAAATTCTCAACTAATAAAATATTAACAAATCACACAAAAATAAATAAATAAATTTCAATCAATACAATACAATTTAAGAAATATTAATTAATATAGTATTTTTTTTTTAATATTTATTTTAAATTATTCAATATGATTCAAATTCAAAATAAATTTATTTCGAATTCCCAATAATATAATTAATATACATGGATATGTATTTTAATGAAGAAATTATTTATTTATTAGCTTGAATATAAAATTAAAAAAAAAAAAAATTTTATTTAATATTTATAATAGAGTTTTGGTTTATATAATTAAATTTATTTATTTTTTTACATGACAGGAATTTCAATTTCATGAATAATGATTTATTTGCATTAACGTTACGAGTTCAGGCTTCAATTTATGAGTTTTTCTTGTTAGTTCAAAATACACTGGAAATTCATTTTTTATTTCATATAAAGTCATTTTTATCTTCAGAGGCCCTAGATAGAGAGAAAAATTCATGACGATAGTGTTCGACAGCCTTATTTACAAGTTTTTTTTTTTAATATAAGTATTATTAATATCTGCTAAATTTTTGTGCAAAAAAAAAAATGAATCACAGTATTAAATCTGTTTAATTGGGGAGCAGAAGTAAAAATCGTCCAGTCACCTACTAAACTCCATATTTTCTTGAAAATAAATTTTACTTTATGAAAGTTATTTTCTATAGGGAGTGAGATTAGTTTTTATAACTTCCATTTTTTAAAGCATTTGACTTTACTAATCAAAAAATATGCTAATTTGTGTATTATTAGCCGATTAATTAAAAAAAGAGGAATTTTTTCAAGTTTATTAACATTTTTAACTTTAAAAGAATCATAGTCATAAAATTACAACTCAAATAGGAAACTTTTCTATATAATATTTCTCTGGGCAGAGAGTGAAGGTAACGAAATAGTTTTGGCGAGGAATCGATTCGATATAAATAGGACTTTTATGTTTTTTCTTGTTCTACAATATACCATATATTTGCTGAAACGTTCTTGTATTAAAGGAAATGGAAAACAAAAACGATGAATATAACTAAAGCAGAGATAGTGGAGATTTTAAGATAAAAACAAAAAAGAATGAGACATTAATTTTTGTGAGTGATGTGTAAACTCAGTTTGATATTTAATCTTAAATATTTGGAATGCTGAAAATAAAAAATAAAATAAAAATCTGGTGTGACTGGTCGCACATCACACAACTTTCTCTTACCATTTGGCAAGAAAAAGTTGTGTACTGTGCTTGTCACACCAGATTTTTTGCGTCAAGATATTTAGTTGCTCTTAGCACTTTAGTTCCGCGATTCATAGATGGCGCTTAGCTACGAATGCTTCCACATTAGTAAAGTGTACTACAAACGATTTCTACGAACAATTTTACAGATATACTTTTTAAAGAGCATCTAAAAAATATTTGATTTATGAATTTTAAATAAAATCGTTCGAGCGAATTTTGAGAAAATCGAAAAAAACTGAAAAAGTACATAGTAAAAGTACTAGTACTTTTTGACCGATTTTATTCAAAAGCTTATTTTCACCCCTTCGGGGGGTGCTTAACTTAGATATAAAATTTCAACCTCGTAGCTCTTTTAGTTCCTGAAATATTTTATTCACAGACACACAGACAGACCATGTCGCGAAAACCACTTTTGTGGATTCAGAGGACCTTAAATCCATCAAAATCTCGACATCGAATTTTTGACATGAATCGAATACTTTCTATATATTTCATATATAGGGTAAGAGAAAGTAAAAACTAATTTTATTTTTCTTTATGAAACTGAATTTTTTATTAAAATAATTTAAAAAGAGTTCTACGTTTCGTAAATGATTATATTTGATAGAAGAATTCGTCCTCTCTCAGTGAAAAGAGACCAGCTGAAGTTCAATAATCCTCGTGAAAAAAGAAGACGATAGACAAAATGTTATCAAGTCGGGTGGAGCGGGCCCGGGGGGACAGATCTCCCGTTGCGTCGTCGTCGCTCTTATCGGTTGGCCAGCTAATCAAATAAGCGAAATACATGGCGACCAACCCCCCGGGTCTCTGATTAGACGAGAAAATATAATAAAAAATCAAATAAGCACGCCAGACCACCCACCGACACGAGACAATATGTCCTGGCGTCTGGAACGGCTCAAGTGAATTAATTAACCCACGGGGATATAATTGAAAAAATAACCCTCCCTTCTCTCTCTCTCTCGTGTCCTCGACACCTAATTCCCTCTCGGCTTCGGAAAGTCAATAGAAAAGAGAGAGAAACCTGAGGACAACATCGCCGTCAGTAGACAAACACAATTAACTATTCTTCTTCCAATCGGTGAACGAATTGAAGCAACTTGTCCAGATTTAAAAGGTTAAAAAAAAAGAAATAGGCTTTAAAAAAAAGGGGTTGCACTGAATTAATTGATTGTTAATTTTCTGTTGTTTTAGGTAAAGCTTTTTGAGACTTCATTTTTTGATTAAAAATCTTTAAATCTACCTATATCCATTTCCCTAGAAAATTTTTTTTAATTTAACCTTTTCAAAACGTAAATTAAGCATAATTTCTGATAGAAACGGGATTGTACAGGGTAGAAAATGATCATACCAAGTTGAAAAATAAAATGGCTTTTATTTTCATCGAGATCACACGAAAAAACAATTGCGCAAAGGTATAGCTCAGCGGTTCCCAACCCGTGGGCCACGGTCTACTTGTGGGCCGCGGGCTGATTGAACTGGGCCGCGGACGTCTAATGAAAGATAAAAATTATTACTTATAATTAGAGACCCCAGATGGCTTAAATAGAAATTTATGGACCCCCAATATATATATATTATTTACAAGGGTTATCGTATAAACTCTTAAATGGCCTGAGTTGCCGAAAACAGTAGCGTAGCCAGGATTTCTGCTTGGGGGGGCCCAAAAATTTTTGAACCCCCCCCCCCCCCCCCCCTTCCTCCAAGAAACTTAAAGTGGAGAAATTTTTTAGATAATATAAAATTATAAATAAAAAACAAATAAAAAAAATTTTTTTTCTTGAAATAAAAAATAATTTTAATACAAAATTCGTAAATATTAGAGATTTTTTCAATTATTTATAAGTTTTTTTTAGATTTTAGAATTTAGGAGAGTTAATAAAATAATTATTTAAAAAAAAAAAAACATTAGGGAAAACAATAGGTATTTTTTTGTTTTGGAGAGTCTTTGGGGGGCCCGGCCCCCCTGGGCCCCCCTGAATACGCCACTGGCCGAAAAGACTGTGTGAATGTGTGTGTGAGTGTGAGTGTGAATGAGAAAAAAGTGTGAATGTTAAAAAAAAAAAAAATTAGAGACCGGAAAAAAAGTCTTTCGACTTTTGTCAATTTTGAGACTTTTCCAGATTTTCTTCACTGATCTCACAAAAAAGAAAGTTTTAGTTAAAAAATCTGGTGTGACTGGCGCACAGCCCACAACTTTCTCTTACCTTCGGTAATCGAAAGTTGTGTACTGTGCTTGTCACACCAGATTTTTTGTGTCGACATGTATTTAGTTTCCGACAGTAGGGTACAATTGAATTCAAGATGTAAAATTTATAAGTATGGGAAAATATTTATATTTTGATACCATGGCAACCATTTCTCCTATCTTTTCTATGGAGTACAAGAGTAAAGTGGTCTTCAGAAGATTTCAATCACAAAATGAGAATATACATTTTATAGAGAATCTAAAAAATAATTGATTTTTGAATTTAAAAAAAAATCGTTGGAGCAAATTTTGAGAAAATCGAAAAAAACTGAAAAAGTACATCAGTAAAGTACTAGTACTCTTTGGCCGATTTTGATTAAAAGCTTATTTTTCCGGTCCCGGAGGGTGTTTAACTTAAATATAAAATTTCAACCTCATAGCTCAATTCCTTCATGCTTAAAATTGAACACACACACACACACACACACACCCACCCACCCACCCACAGACAGACCATGTCGCGAAAACCACTTTTTTGGATTCAGGGGACCTCAAAACGTGAAGATCCATCAAAATCTCGACATCGAATTTTTGACATGAATCCAATACTTTCTCTCTATATATATATTACATATATACATAGGTAAGAGAAAGTAAAAATTTAATGAAAATTTCTCTTTGAGAGGCCCCGGAGCCCTCAGGGGCTCAAAATGAAAACGGAAAAATTTAGTTAAAAAAAACAAAAATTTAATGAAAATTTCTCTTTGAGAGGCTCTGACCCCTTGGGGTTCAGGGATATACGGTATTTTAAAATATTTTAGTGTATGGAGAAGAGGAATATTTAAAGATGAACACCCCCCTAAAAAAAAAAATCAATATAAGCTTACACCTTTCGTTACAAAATGTATAAAGGCCCCCTCTTCTAGTGCCGCCCCAGGCCCCCAACTCCTCGGACGCCTCTGGCAGAGACTTTTTTTAATAATATAAACGTTTATTGCAAAATAAATAGGCCTATTTAAAAAAATTTCAATTAATTTTTTCCTTTCTCTTCTTTCCTATCTTAATATGCATATTAGGGTGGTCCCTATCCATAGATGTCATAATTTTTCCCTTTGTTTTCGTCCACAAGGGTCAAAATTAATTTCAAATTACAATAAAACTAAAAATTTATTATTTAGAATCTTTTAGTGCTTAAAATTATCTCAAATAATACGTAATTAATAGAACTAATTGGGATAGATTAAATTGTTTCATCTGTCAAAGTTCCTCAGCATAATTTCTTTTTCATTTCATATTTATTTGTCAATCGTATTTTTTCAGTTCGATTATATAAAATTTAACAAATATGTGAGTAGTTTAATGTTTAGTCAAATCCGAATTGAGGTATTCATGAATATCAATATCTTATAAATGAATTCGAAACTTCGAAAATTATTTAAATAAAATTATATACAAGGTGTCCGAGTTATCAAAAGAAATTGTACAGTGCTTGAAGCACTGTATTTCTTTTACTTTTTCAAACATTTGACTTAAACAAAGAGATGAACCTCTCCTAAATAAAAAACCTGTGCTTCTCGACTTCGGAAACGTTTCGAGCTAAATATTTAATGACTCATCATTAGTCTACAAAAAGCACATATAATTTATGAAAAACATATAATATATAACATATATATATATATTAATTTAAATTAATAAATACTTGGTTATATGTTTTTCATAATTACCTCATGGACCAACACATGATATATAAGTAATTCTTTAATAATTTATTTATATGTACATTTTTGTAAACGAACTGATGATACAATTTAAAATAAAAAATCATAATAAGCCGACTATTATCAAAATATCTAGTGTAACTTTCTGGTGTGATTGTGGAGTGAGGGGGAGGGGAATGATTAATTCAAGTTATTAATATATTATTTATAAACTAATTTTACTAATTGATTGAATTATAATCTACATAAAACTAAAATATCCTACATTTTAAATTCATGCATGATTGATAGGAACATGTCTTTTTCACCTTTTGTATAATGCAAGATTGAGTTCACTTAATAGCTGAGTTCCAAATGACATGATTTTGACGTGTGGGATATAAATATAGGGTCTTTATGAGTTTTTGAAACGTGCTCTCTTTCTCTCCCCGGGGACGTCGCCGATGCCTTCACCCTATAAGATGTAAGAGGCAAGGAGTGAGATAGAAGATGTAAGATGTAAGAACCCTTCCATCAGCCTATCGTTTCCTGCAAAAGACCTCCCCTTCCTATCACCAACCCCCGAAGACAGCTTCGACTCAACAGGGCAGTAAGCAGACTAAAAGCCTTGCGGGGTAAAAAGAAGAGACAAGGCCTTCGATCAACGACACTCGTTCCTTATTATCTGTTAAATCATAAAACAAATTCCGTATGTGCAATCGTTATTTTCGTAATTAATCATTTTAAACAAAGATTTATTTAATAGCTTAATAAAAATAAGTTTTTCTATATTCCAGTACCATTTTATTAAATAAAATGCTTTTAAGATCAACAAGGAAAAAAATCTCTGTATTTTTTTTTTTTTTTTTTGTTGACAAAATTCTTACTTCAAATGTGAAATTATAAATGGAGCATGAAAAAAAGAAATTCTATCGGAAAGGTAGATAGATATAAATGTTAACAATAACTGATTTTTTTTTTTAATATAAAAAAAAAATCCCTTTGAATTTGTCAAACAATTTTTTATGCTGATAGAATATACAGTATAAACATGGGCATTCTTGCAATAGATGGTAGGCTAGTCTAACAGCCGATATAGTATTAGCCTATATCTGACCTATATTTATATATTTTTATGCTTTTATAAAAGATACATAAAATATATTAACATTTATAAAGTATTTATTGTTAAAAGATCAATGAAAATCAACCAAATGCATTAAATATTATTAGCTACCATTCTGACATCTCTTGGCAAATTTTTGAATTACTTGATTTTTTGGGTGTACTTTTTATGGCACACTTAGGGATGAAACGATACCACTGAGGTATCGATACTTTTACTCGATACCGGTATCGGTCGCCAAGTATCGAGTACCTACTCGGTATCGATTGGAAAGTATCGATACTTACTCGTATCGGTCAATTTTTTCGTACAATTAAAGATAAGCAAAAACAGCAGTAAGTGCTGATATTATCAAGATTGGCAGTAACTTTGCAGCCAAGAGTTTAAATAAAAAAATCTTTTATTTAATTTCTATTTGCTGACTTTTCGGTCGCCAATCACGATCTTCATCATTGGAGACTTTCGAGTAGAAAGTAAATGATAATTTTTTTTTGTACATATCAAAGTAAAAAGAAATTCTATATTTAATTGCAATGAATATTAAAATAGATAAGATCGTGTATAATTGACAATACGTGTTTGGCGACCGAAACGTCGGAAAATAGAAAATTAAATTAAATTTTTTTATTTAATCTCCTGGCTGCAAAGTCCCTCCTAATCTTGATTAAATCTCCACAGCCATAAAACATAAAGTTCTTGAAAAAAACAACAACGACGACTAAGAAAAAAAATTCAGTTTTAGAGGTACTTTCCAAAAAAAAAAAAAAAATTTTCAAGATGTTTCCCTGTTAAACACTCCAATAATAAAAATTAAAATAGAGCGGTACAAACCATTCCACTTATTTCTATTGTACGTAAATGTTCTTCCGACCTAACTAATCATCGCGTACGCTGGCCGAGTATCGATACGAGTATTTTTGACCGATACTTACTTGGTACTCGATTCCAAAATATCGATTCCAAAAGTACTTGGTATCGAAAGAAAAGTATCGAGTAAGTACTTGTATTTACTCGTATCGTTTCATCCCTAGGCACACTACGCCATCTTATCGGGAAAAACAGGCGTAACACCTTCGCTCCCGTTCCCCCTTAACAAATTGACTTTTTACTTTTTTTATTTGAGGTGTTTTTCGGCATCTGTGGCCATTTAGACCTCATCCATATTTATTTAAATTGATTGACAGCCAATTCAATTTAAATAAATTTTTGTCGCATGGGACGGGATGCAAACCCGCGACTCTTGATACAAAAGGCTAGCATGCTAACCACTACACCAAGGCCCGAGGGCTCGAAAATCTTTTGAACGATACTTAATAATATTTTTAAATTGCGCAATCGTTATTTCGTAAATAATCATTTTAAACAAAGTTTCGAAGATTTATTTAATAGCTTCAAAATTGTAATTCAGAAAAATAGAAATCTAAAGAATATAAGAAATTTAATTTTCATTTTAAAATCAAAATGTTTTTTTAAAAATACAAATCCGTGTATTACGTAAAAAATAAGCGTATAAAGGGAAGGATTTCCAAAGTCAATTTATTAAACGTAATTTTATTATTATTTTACTACTTTAACTATCTTGTAATTTTTCTTTTAACCACCATTTTATCAAATTTTTCTTTTGTTTTTTTAGCACCTCGGGTACGGTATATATTTTATCAGCATAACTAACCCAAACGAATTCTAAAAAATGATGAAGGAAAAGACATTTTCTTTTTAGACATGTCTTAATTTTGCTCTCGATCTGTGGCTAAGAATTAAAGAATTACCAAGATGTCAAGGGTTCGCTTCCCATCCCAGGCGAAAAAGATTTCTTTCAATTGAAATATCTCCCAATTAATTGAAATAAATAAGAAAACGCTCTAAATAGCCTCAGATGCCGGAAAAAAGCTTAAATATAATTTTAAAAAATGTCTTCTTTTTTTATTATTTTTAAAAATCTTTTATTAATTTCAATTGGATTAACCCATATCAAGCCAACACAAAATTTTCAAAAACTACAAATTTTTTTTCATAATTGTGTTTATTATTACCTATTTAATTAGGGAAAAATAAAAAAAAATTATTTGATCAGTAAATATTGAGAAAATAGGTGGTTCGAAAACGCACCAATGGCTTGATCCATTAGAAAAAAATTTTTGGTTTTTTTTTTATTTTTAAATTTTTTTATTATTTTTTCACATAATATATTTACATAGGTTCTTATTAGATTTTTACATAACCTTTGATAAAAATTTTTCAACAATATATATGTTTTATTCAATTTTTTCATTGGTGCGAAAACGCACCATTGGCATAATATGGGATATAATTTTTTTTTTTTACTTTTTTTATTTTTTATGAAATTTGCCGAAACAATTTATATGAATCGGTACTTTGCATTTTGTATATTCCATATACAGTGTGTTTATAACACACTTTACATCTCTTTCGGGCTTTCTGCTCGTTTGCAATAACCCAAAGTTCATTTTCAAATCAATTGAACTTGTACTTGGTTGATGGAATGCACTTTATATAGCTTCCAACATTTTACCATGGTGCTATCTAAGGTATTTAAAAATAAATGCCCCCACTATTTTTTACCTAATATCCCCATGGGCGTAACTAGCAAATTTGGCTGGGGGCGATGGGACCAGCCATCCTCGCTGGGGGGGGCATGGGACCACCCATTTTCCGGGGGACCCGGAAGGCCCCATATTGACTCAATTTCTGTTGGGTCGGGGAGCTTTCGCCCCCCCCCCGGGGGGACCACCCTAGTTACGCCAAAGAATATCATTCATCGGTAATTCTCAACCCCATTATCATGTAAATCCACCCTTTCTATTCCTAAATTATATTTTGAAATAACATTAGGTTGAGATATATTTCCTTCTGATTTCGATGTCCCAACATATAATATCTCTTTACAGTATTTAGGAGCTCATTATTGTAGCCATTACTACATACAGTTACAACAGTATTGTCATTCAATCGGACTAATGTAATAACCCATATATAAACAATAACCATAGGTAGTAGGGATCAAGGGGACGGGATGATGCATGTAACAAAAATTTATTTCGATTTGCCAATCAATTGGAATAAATAGGGACGGGGTCTAAATAGCCTAAATATGCCGAAAAAGACTTTGAAATAAAAAAATTAAAAAAAACAATGAAAAAACATTCAGATAATATAAGGAAAAAGTTGAGGGTTTTTACCACTGGTGCGAAAACGCACCACTCTAATTTGTCATTGAATATCGTCTATAGTAATGAAAAAAAATTATGTATCGTTTAGCTAAGTAAAGTAATCTTATTGGTAATCTAATTTATGAAGAATGAAAATGAAAAAAAAAATTTTAATACAAAATATCTATTTTTGAAGTTTGGTGTTTTTTGACCCTTCGAATTTAAATAATTATTTAATATGTAAAGACTGTAAAATTCATCATTTTCTCTCATTAGCAGGCAAGAATATATCATAAATAATGTATAAAAAAATAATTAACCAAAACATTTAGATACTTATTGAGAAAAATTTTTTTAGGTACTGGTTCGAAAACGCACCAGTGGCTTGATATGGGTTAATAGCCAATCCAATTGAAATAAATTTTTTTCAACCACAAAAGGCGAGTACTATACCACTGTTCTACGGGCTCTCCTAATTAGAATAAAATTCTAGGATATTACATATAATTATTTATTTTTTTTTAAGAAGGCGAGATATCTGCTCTCTTTTCTTTTTAATTAAAAATTTTTTACATCCTTTTAATTGCGTTTCGGATGTTTTTTTCTTCTTTTACTAAAACGTAATTTTGTAACCAGTAATTGAGACATGTTCTTTTAAAATCAAGATTAATAATAATAAAAAAAAGAGAAAAAGGGTGAAGGAAAAAAAAAGAAAAATCGAAATAAATAAATCTATTAGCAGAGTATTGGATCCACGTGTAAGAGGTCAATTACCTTCGCCTAGTTGTTTCCTTAATGAAGAAAGAGAATGCCAATAAATCCCTAAACATTAATTAGGTTAAAGGGCTGGCCTTAGTAAAATAACACTTAACTTTATTGGGTTCTAGCTAAAGAGAAGCAATCATTTCTAAAGATACACACCCTTAGACTATAAAATAGGAAATGATCTAATTCCAAATCTTCCAGTTTAATAAAGTAATCTGTTATAGTCAGAGAGTATTTTTTTCTTTAAATTTACCAGCCATTTATTTTATGCGAGTTTAAAAACACCCTTAAAAGAGCCGTGTTGATTATTATTAAGCGGCAATGCAGAAAACGATATAAAAGATACGAGCTGATGTCAAGTAAGTGCTTATGTTAATAATGATAACATTTTAATTAAACGACGACTAGGAAATAGTGTAGAAACCGGAGATAAGAAAAATGAAATCCAAATTATTTCATTACGGTTAGATCTATAATAAATTCCTTTTTTTTTATATTTACGCATATATAAAAATAAATAAATAAAAAGGTGTGTTGTATAGACACGTTTTGGGAAGATAAACTTGTTTAATGGATTTCTGGATCTAAAAAAACGGCTTTATTATATTTCATCACTCTTTTAATGAATTGAAATTGCAATTTTTTCTCTGAGAAGATTTAAAAAGTAAGAAGAATAAACAAAAGAAAGAGGAAAACAACGAAATGTACTTTGATATTCATTTTTTTTGTTTAGTGGATATAATTTTATATTTGAATTAAAAAAATAAAAAATAAAAATTCTTTTTGTCTTTGGAATTAGGTGAGAAAATTTCTTAGTAAATCCAAATAAAAAAGCTTTTTGAATTAAGTATTAAAAAAAAACTTTTTTGTTTTAATAATAGGGGAGGAAAATTGGCAGAAATTGAATAAACGAATGATGGATTGATGGCGGTGTTTGAAATAAACATTTTATCCAGAAAAAGTAAAAATAACGAGGGACAGCGATTCCAAATTCAAAAATACGCGAGTTCAGACTTTGTCGTTTTGGAAAAATTATTTTTTTTTGTCCACCAAGAACGAAGTGTACAAATAAAAATAATAAAAAAATTTGCCTCATTAACTAGACTGAATTGAATGATTGTTATATATCAAGTCGATTTTTACTCTATCTAAACTTTAAATAAAATTTTACTATACTTTTACTTTTTAATATTAAACTCAATGAAGTTAGTTATACACAGAAAAAGGAGCAGGAGCAGCCAAAAATATCCGATTTTCACAAATTAAGGAAAATTTTATTATCCTCTGGACCTTGACAATTTTGAAGGGCTGATGATCGAAATAATAAAATTTTCCCGAAACGTCTCATTAATTTGGTGGCTTTATTTTTTTGGATGCTTCTGTTCCTTTTCTTGATATTTATTATTTAATAACATAGGCGTAGTGTTATTTGTTGCATTGTTATTTGGAAAATCATTAAATTACAACTAGCAGAATTGAAAAAAAAAATTCAAAAATCGAACTTTTGTTCCTGAATAATCCCAAGGGGAGCAGGGCAATGAACCCTTGATTCCTCCCCTCTCACCAGTTCCGCACCCTATATTCTACTATATACTCTCTATACCAAAATTACCAAAATTTATTCTATTTTAGAATTCAAAAGTTGATCATTTTTCTTTGAATGAAATTTCAATTGTTATCTAAAAAATTTATATAAATTTTTTTTTACTTTCTCTTACCTATATAGTCACACCAGATTTTAAAAATTTTTTTAATCAAGGAGATGGCATGTAAGGTTTTTTTTCTGAATTGGTGACCATTTAGACCCCGTCTCTATTTAGCACAAGAACTCGACCAATGTCCTGGTTTAAGGGTTTTGATACAGTAATATTTATAATATTTTTCTAGACTTCTACTAATTATTAGATAATTTCAAATTGATATTGAAATATCTCCAGAAAAGATTAAAAAAAATTGACAAGTAGCCGAGAAAAAAAAACATTCAAGAAATGCATTAAATATTCATCTTTTAATTTACCGGAATTTGGAATTACTGTGACCTTCTTTAGAACAAAACCAACAAAAAATAAAAACAACTTCTCTGTACTAATTTCCTCATCAGTTAGAATACATATTCGTTTCGTTCTCTAATTTAATATTTGCTGGCTCAAGTAAAAAAATAAAAATAAAAAAAAATTGTGTATTGTTAAATAATTTTCTCAGGTTTGTATTTAATCAAGAGGAAAAACAAGCATATTGTTTGTTGTTGTTGTTGTTTTTTATTTCAGAGAAGCCTTTTCAAATGAATATCTATTATTTTCAAACTTGAGTGATACAGCCTATCTAGTTCTATATAAAAACAAAACGAGTGCAATGAATGGACTTTTAAAAATATTTTCATTAATATTCATTAAAGCTTTCATCTTTAGCATTTTGTTTTTTTTGAATATAAAACAAGTTGGTGGTTAACTAAAAAGAAAAACAATATACAGATAAGAGTATTGTAAGAATTTGTTTTATCCAAATCAAAAAAGTGAAGGACGAGCTGTGATTATTTATTTATTATTGATATTATATAGAGATTTGAATTTTTTTTTTTCATAAAGTAGCTATGAGATCGACAAATTTTCATAACATTTTTTTGAGGGTACAAATTCAAATTTCATACCTAATTTTTAATTGAAGTTTAATAAAGAAGAAAATCTACTGTAGTACTTTAGAGCTCTTATACATTTATTTAAGAGGTCTGGAACAAAATTCTTAAGGGGAGCGAAGTGGTTACGCATGTTTTTCTCGCTAAGATGGCGTAGTGTGTTATAAAAAGTATGCCTAAAAATCAAGTAATTCAAAAATTTGCCAAGAGATGTCAGAATGGTAGCTAATAATATTTAATGCATTTGGTTGATTTTCATTGAACTTTTAACAATAAAAACTTTATAAATGTTATTATAATGTACTCTATTATATCTACTATAGTATGAATTCTTTTTATAAAAATAATTTTTTACTAAACAGATATATGAGTGGTACAAATCAAAAGTGGACCAAGTTCAAAAGTAAACAATTTTCGTATTTATCCCTTTTTGGGTGAAAATAATTTTCCTATAATCCCTAGAAGGTCCTCTTTATGCATATAAAATTTCATTTCAAAATTCCAACGGGAAATTGCCTAAATAGAGTGTGACAGACGGACATTACCCCCAAAAACCCCTGTAGGCTTATACATATAAATTAATTATCATTATAATATTTTTGAAGCCTTCAGAAAACACTTTGGGTTACGATATTTTTTTGACAAGTTTAAACTAGCGCTGACTCCACGTGCCCCAAAATTTTACTGCCTGACTATTAGATTCCTATTTTATATTCTATTTGCTCGTTGCCTCAAATTTTAAGCTTTCAGAAAACAGTTTAGAGAGCTAATAAATATTATACCTTTACCGGCTTATTCCCGCTAAAGGCCCCGGTACTGGAAGTGCTTACTCTAGAGCAGCGTTTCCCAACCTTTTGAAGTCCACGGCACCCCAAAGGTTCGTTGGGAATAATATTACAAACTAGCGGCACCCTTCCTTTTTTTCCCCTATCAAAAAGAAATTTTTCGGCTCTGGGGAAGATTTTCCTTTTGCGTGAAAATCATTTGACCTTTTTTAGCAAAACTTTATTTTTTCCGCCTCTTTATTTATTATTATTATTTTTTTTTTAATCTAAATATCTCACGGCACCCCTTAGGCTTTCTCGCGGCACCCTTGGGTGCCGGGGCACACCGGTTGGGAACCACTGCTCTAGAGTATCTTTCCATTACTAAAATGCAACCTATCGGAAACTCTTGCCCATTTTCGTCGCCAGCTCTTGGACTACAATTAGAAATTTCATTTTACTATTTTTTGTCAACATTATTATTATTAAATCATAATTTTTAAATGAAAATTAATTTGAGATTTTTTTTTTTTTAATAAAATGTTGATATTTGACAAAAAAAAATCACACTCAAAACAAACACAAGATCTCGCAGACAAGTGAATATTTAATTGGACCAATCCAATTAAAGAGACGTATAGCAAAGGGTTGAGGGTCTGCACAACATAGTTTCATTTATAAATAAAGAGAGAGAGAGAGAGAGATGGGAGGGAGGGGGGAGGCTCTCCAATTTGGAACTTATAACTAGGAAACCCGCACCATCAGCATGTCGAATGAGTTGCATCACCACACACGAGCTCAAAAACGGAAGTCAAATTAATAAACGAGACAGAGAGAGAGAGAGAGAGGGACTCGCAAAATATCCCTCTGACCAAATGGGAGATATTAAAAAAAATAATATTGCGATATTCGAGTAAAAAATTTTTGCGAAATAGGTGGAAGTAATTTCATAGAGATGAATTTGATTATTAATAAAAAGTAGAAAAGCTTTTTTTTTTTAAATACAAATAAGTTTTGAACACTACTAGTTTAATTATGTATCTCATACTTTTTCATTTTTTACTTTCTCTTACCTATATACAGCATATAATATAGAGAGAGAGAAGCATTGGATTTCATGTAAAAAATTCGATGTAGTTAGATACCCCTCCCCCCCCCCTAGCTCTTAAAACGAAGCTTTTGAACAAAATCGGCCCAAAAGTACTAGTGTTTTACTGATGCTCTTTTTCAGTTTTTTTTTTTCGCTTTTCACAAAATTCGCTCTAACGATTTTGATTAATTTTAATTCATTCATTCACTTATTTTTAGATGCTTTTTACAATTTTTAATTTTGTAAATCAACCTAATTAAAGATATCTAAGATATATAAAATATATAATCTATATCTATATATACCTGTTATATATCAATATTTTGTTTATTATTGTACAGATCAGGAAATATGGCAAAAGAAGAAATCAGTCTCTAGCGAATAAATCTTCCAATAAAGGAATATTATTAATTTTGTTATAACATAATTAATTTTGTTATAACATAAAGGGGCAAACAAAAAAATGAAATCTCTCTGATTGTCTTTAAGGGATTCGAAGCAAATTTTATAGCTGGGCTTAAAACAAAATTAGGCACCCCGGATAGAAATCAGAAACTTTTTTTTTCACCCTAATGTATACATTTTTCAATAAAAAAAAAAAATATATGTATTTATTTGTTTGTTTATTTATTGTTGTAGGCCTATTTGATCTAATTTTTTAATATTCTCAATAAATAATGTTAGGTAATATATCAATATAGGATAGTAATGTGAAAAATAAAAAACTTTGTTCCACCCAGTGTCTGGTTGTATGTAAATATGGGAAATTCTGCGATGGCGGGGGCCTTATGTTTATTTATTTTTCTTTTAAGAAATATTAGATCTATTAATTAATTTTATATAGAAAAATTCCATCTATAAATAAAGAGATTATCTCCTTTTTTTATATTAGAACCTTGCCGGTTGACTGCTTTTAGAAATCAAACGAGTGTTGTTGAGGTAATGACAAATGTATATTTTTTTGAAAAGTTGTTGTCTGATGAGCCGAGGTTTATTTTATTATATGACGTTTTCCAACCTTAAATTGTAAGACATTGTTGTTTCCTTTTATTGACATTTAATGTATAATGTACTGTGTTATCATTTAACCTTGCTCCTTTTAATGTATTTTAGTCTTGGCTGAGGATGGCTGTGTGATGCGGCCGAAATATCCCAAAGAAATTTTGTATATTTGGAAATAAAAGTGCGAAATAAATAAGGATTTATCTTTTATTTTAAATTTATTAAAAAAAATAAAATTATTTTCTATCGCTAAAATTTCGAAAACATCTACTCAGGTGTACTAGAGATGACAAATTTTACAGGTTTTTTGTTATAGCCTATATATAATATATTAATTTATAATTATTTTATTTTTATTAATAGTTAGCGAATCAATCATATCATACGCCACACCTCTACTTTACTGATTTAGGTCCTTTTTAGTCTATTCCAATTTCAACAAAAAAAAAAAAACGACCGAGCTTCAGCTCCTGGAAGTGCAAATTTAATTTTTACAATTTGCATAATAATCATAATTCTGACCCCAATTTCAAAAATATTATAATGATAATTAATCAATAATAATGTCTTATTTGGAAAGGGGAGATAAAATTTATGTACAGTAGTGTGTAGTATGTATCCCTATTATATCCTCTCACTTTTAAAATATTATTGTTCCTGACATATGCTAATAAAATACAAGCTATTTTTTATTGTGGGTGCTGGTAGATATAAAAAAAGTTAATTTAAAAAGTTAGCCTTTATAATGAGTGGCATATGCGAGGGGGCCACCCACCACTTCTTTGGGATCTAGACTAGATATCACGAAAATAAATTTATATTTTAATATTTCCCTCTCTCGTGTTATATAGTTGTATACTAAGATTAATTATCCATTTATGATTTATTAAAAACACCTCGACACATACTTAGAATAATACTTTTTAATCAATAACAAAGAGGAATAATAAAATATTTTTCTTTTTTTTAACGAGAAAGTGGTGTGTTTGTTTTCTTCTAGGGATCGAAAAGTCGACTCTGACTTTAGTCAAGAATCGACCTTTTACTGAAAATAATCGACTTTTTAGAATCGAGTTGGAACTCTTTCAAGTCGATTAGAATCGATTCTCATTGAACGACTTCGACTTTTTTCTTTTAATACTTAGAATCCGATGGTAATATAGTTTGTAACGTTCTCATTCTTTGACTTTCATCTTTCTTTTAAAACCTAGCCATAACACACCAATCAACACGCTTTCTAAGATCGGTTAGTGAACATATGTGGCATTCTTAATTCCTCAATTTTATTGTTTTATTTTGATACTCAAATTTCATATTTTATTTTAATGTTCGGTGCAATTACTGGATAGAATATTCTTTTATAAAAATATTGAAAACAATACTTGTGTGTGTTGTATTTAATAAATCTTATATTATAAATAAATAAATATATTAAATAGCCTATTTACTGAGTATCTCCTAAGCACGAGTTTTTAAAAAGTCGACTTTCAGAAATAATTAATCGATTCCGAGAATCAAAAAATATCAAGTCGATTTCAAAATCGAAAATCGACTTTTCTAGCGCCTTTTCCATCCCTATTTTCTTCTAAACCACTTGATTTTTATGACTTTTGACTGATTCGCCATTGATAGATGTTTCTAATTAATATTGTGCTCGTTTATAAAATGTTTATGTATTTTAATAAACACAAAAAGAGTTAAAAAAAAAACCTTGCCATTATATCTTCTTAAACACTCTTTTCTTTGGAATATTAATTAATTAAGCGAATATCTTCTCTTGTCTAAATAGCACCAATCCTTTGGGGTTTGTTCGATTTTTTTTTCTTGTCTCGTGTCGCTGAAAAGTTGGCAGCATCATTCTGAGGACAATGCAGTCGACTCTTCGGTGCTTCAACCCTCTGTCCTCATCGTCCTCTCTTCAAGTGACTGCCTGAGGCTCGATGAAGAAAGAAAATCGATTTGCAAGAGGAATTGTACACGAACTGTCTCACTCCCTTGCAAGGGTTGCTCGGTTACCTTTGTATATGGCCTACTCGTAACCAATTAAACAAAAGCGAGGTCTACAGCAACTTAAACACGTACACCATCAGCCCTGTCTATCGCTTTTAAACAGGGTGTCCAATCTAATGGATTCCACTTTGCGGTGTGTTTAAAAAGGAGCCTGATATCTCTGGGTTCAGAATGGTTTTTTTTTACAATGATTAAATTAAACAATTCTATTTGCGAAGACTATACAAATCAAAATTATTTTGATTGGAAATTGTGCAGACTGTTTATCAACGGATTTAGAATCCAAAAAAAGAATACCGTGTGTGTGCATTTACTCTTTGGAGAAGAGAAACTTCTAAGCAAAACACATCTCATCGTTGATTTTATTAAGTGTAATGACTTTGTGTAATTATAAATAAAACACGAGAAATTACCAATGAATAAAATTAATCTATCGCTAGGAAATTGGTCAGATCTGTTCAAATAATATTTAATAAGTCGACCAATTTATTTATTAATTAGTCAATTAAATAAGAAGTAATGTACCTATAGGTTAATTTATTTATTGCTTTTATTTTTTTTTTAATTTCGTTCATAAAGCAATAAAGTTGTATAATCATTTTATTATAGGCGCTTATAAGGATAAATGGTTGTCTATCTCACAGGCGTTTTTCATTTCTTTCGTTCTTCATGTTTTTTTTTACCTTTAATTAATTATTAATTGACTTTGAATACATATTTCTTTCTTATTTAAAAAATCTGGTGTGACTGGTCGCACAGCACACAACTTTCTCTTACAAGAGTAAAGTAGTCTTCAAACAAATTTGAGGGTAAAATGAAAATATACATTTGAAAGTGCATCTAAAAAATAATTGATTTTTGAATTTTAATCAAAATTGTTGGAGCAAATTTTGAGAAAAATAAAAAAAAAACTGAAAAAGTGAATCAGTAAAGTACTAGTACTTTTTGGCCAATTTTGATTAAAAGCTTATTTTCTCGCTTCAAGGGAAGCATCCCCTTGAACTTTGAACACTTTTACGGTCTCAGGGGACTTCAAAACGTGTATATTCATCAAAATCTCGACATTGAATTTTTGACATGAATCCAATACTTTCTCTCTATTTAACTATTAACATATATACAGGTCTATTCTCTAAAACCAGACATTAAAATTTAAAATAAACAAATGGGTGTTAAAAAGTAATGTAAAAACAATCAGTGTTAAAAAAAGCTATTCAAAATCACTTGCTTACTTCAAATAGCTATTCTGTAAACAAAAACTTTAAAGCCAAAGCGTTAACATTTAGTAAATAGTGTTAAAAATTAATGCCATGTCTAGGGGGTGCCTTTAATATTTTAACGTCGTGTTTAAAATAAAAATGGCGTCCTAAACCTAAAAAGTAAGGTTATGATTTTGACAGCTTTGAAATAAAAGCAACATGTTAACGTCGCTGTTAAAACTTTGTTTAGAGAATAGCATTTTTTTTAACGCCGATTGTTTTTACACTACTTTTTAACATTTTAAATTTTAACGTCTGTTTTTAGAGAATAGATATATATATCTATTCTCTAAAAACATCTCCAAAAACCTCTATAGAGGTGAGAGAAAGTAAAAAACATTTATCTTAAATAAAAAAAATTAAATTGTCTTAAAAAATAATTTTCAATGACATCAATTGAATTTTTGATTCTTACCAGTATTTACTAGTTACTTAGTACTTAGTTATTTTAACTAGTACTTTACTGATGTAATTTTTTATTTTTTTCAATCTTATATAAAAAAAAAACGTCCCTGACACACCCGGAACTTTCAATGATTTACTTAAGGAGCTGGAATAAATAATTGTTCAAATTGGCGTAGTTAGTTCTTCGAAGCCGAAAAAGAACTTAAATAAAAAATAAAAAAAATAAAAAAAAACTTGACGTAGGCCTATTTATCAAAGAAATTTTTATTCCGCACTCGATATTTTTTTCCCCTTTAAAAATTATTCAAAGAAATATATTCAAATTGTAATATATCCATTAATGGATTTTAAGAGTGGATGGAAATCCAAAACGCCATTTTAGAAGAACACAAAACAAGAAACATACTTAATATTGATTTTTTTTTTTAACTTCTATTATGATTTAAATTTATTTTATTTAAAAAGTATAAATACAAAAATACAAAGATCAAGAACGAAGAAGGCAAGTTAGATATTTGATATGTCGATCGTTGCCTTAAAAATTAGCAATATCATTTATAGCTTAGTAACAGAAAAGTGAGACAAGTTAAATTTATTTATTGTGTTTCATTTGAATTGTCAATCAAATTAGATTTAATTCGATACTTTTGATTTCACTATCCCTCACTCTAGGTAGGCTATTTGATAATAGAGAATTAAAGATTCTAAATATAGTATATGGAAATGGCGCTTTTTCATTTGCATCGCTAATTGACTTAATGCAAATCCTATCAAAATTTACTTCAAAACGTTCATTATACAGATTGAAGAGAATTTTGCATGAATTTTTTTTTTTTTAGCAAGCAATTTCAAAGAGAAAAAAGTTTTAATTCTAAAATCTCATTTTAAAATTCATATTCGTTAAAAAAGGAAATCGGAAATCTAGTTTTTTTTTTCTTAGAGGAAAATGAAAGATAAAAAAAATACATTAATAAATATAAGCAAAATTATGTGTCTCACATCTTGTGAGTAGGTGGATAACGACCACGAGTTACTCGAGCTGAGGCTCTTCTTAATTTCTCCCCACTTTTCTCACTAAACTATCTGCTACGGTAGTTTTAAATAGCACATGTATGTTATGTAGGGGAGATCCGAGTAAAATGACATACCATTTTGAATTTTCTTTATAACTTCTTTTGTTAAAGGTAAATTAATGTAAAATATCATTTAGTCATTTTTCTAGGTCATTATTAGTAGAAAAGAAAAATCAATTTTTACTTACATATTTTTTAATAGAGATTTGAAAAAAATTTTCCAAGTATGTCATTTTAGACACATATGGGGATAAAATGACACACCTTTGTTTTAACCATCAATAATTTTTTATTTTATATTACAAATTTCACAAGTAAACAATTTTGATTTTTTTGTTCAGCCCTGTACAGTGAGGGACAATATTAAGTCCCACCCATGTGTTTTCTACTTGTAATTATTTTATTGTTTTTAAAAAAATATTATATATTTTTTAATGAAAACTTTCATGGTTCAAACCTAGAAAATTTTCAATAAAGATTTTCATTTTCTTTTATAAAAGCAATGAAATAATCACAAGTAGAAAACGCATGGGTGGGACTTAATATTGACCCTCACTGTACATTTTAAATGTGACGCATTAAAAGGTACCCAAGAAATTAATCAATTATTAGGCCCGTGCCTAGGGGCGCCAAAATTTTAGAGGCGAGAAAACTTTAGACTTAAATTTAAAGAAAGATTAAAATTTTATAATCAATTTGGCTTACTTGTTAGTTAGGGGGAAGGGAAAGGGCGGTATATTAGAATATTAGTAAGGAGAGGGCGGCAAATTAAATTTTTCCCCTCTAACAAATCTCCTAGTTCCGGCCCTACTCCCCTACATCTAAATTTTAATAAATAAATAAATAATAAATATAACTTTGAGTTATATGTTATTATTCTATTGAAATGGGGTCAAACTGACCTAATGTGCCAAAAAAGATAAAAACAAAGGTCAGAATCACTAACCAGCATTTAATTATAGAATTAGATTCTCATTTTTACCGAATTGATGACAAGTAGAAATTAAAAAAAAAATCCTTCCACAAAGTGGCTCTTAAAATTTATCTTAAAAAAAGAATTTCCATTTATATATTATTATAGATTGTTGAACAAAATTTTAAATCCAATTAGAATATCACTTCGAAGTAAATATAACGTTAATAAAGAAAAAAAAAAAGTTGAAAAGAGAAATAAAATGTCAAACGTCATTGAAATTGAGAGATTGTATCATTCAGAATGAGAGAATGTATATAAAGAATAAACTGACTCTCAAAAAAAAAAAAAAAAAAAAAAAAAAATAGATTTATAAATAGAACCGAACGAACACCAACATTTAAATTGACTTCCATATGAATTATTTTCAAAAGGTTTTTGTAATGTAAAATTCGTATAAGGATCAATCTAAAGAAGAAAGAATTAAAAAAAAAAATAAATAAATAAATACAACTGGTCTATATTATCCCGGAAGCGCACAGACTTTGACCAAGTTTTCTACTATTTTTAGCTTATTATCTTCACCCGATCCATATTTTCCCATCTGTTGTATATTATGTCTGTTGTAGTATATCTCGAAGACAAGATTATGACGTATATACACACAGAGCAGAGCCATATAATCCCAAAATAAATATTTTATACGCAATATGTGAAGCGGAATGTCTATCATTCAAAAGGGTATTTTATTGATTGAAAAAACTTTTCGTGAAATAAATATTCATAGAATAATATACCAAGGAGTAAACAGTTAAAAAAAAAAAAAATTTGCATAACAAAATCTTGTAGTAATAGAATTAGACTGTCGAAGTATATGTGTCTTTCTGACTCGCTTTTCTGATTAAGATTTTTTTTTTTTTTTTCATAAGAAAGAATTAAAAGTTAAATTCGATTATTCGGGCAATTTTTATTTTTATTCCTTTCTGATCAAAGTTGTAATTAAATTACCGATACAAATTAGAGAGAAGAAAAAAAAGATGTTGAATTTCAATTCCGCGGATAAATTGTCTAATTAAATTAAATATAAAATTCGTTTCTTTTTTTTTTTTATTAATAAAAAAAAGTATATAAATTAGATATATTCAATGGGAATTTAGAAACATTACGAAAGAATTGAGCATGCGCTCTCCGTACGAAATAAATTTTAAAAAAAAATCTGGTGTGTCTGGTCGCAGCTTAGTTCCAAATATGACCACTTGAAACATAAGTAAAAAAAAGAAAAAAGTCAATTGATTCAAAATTTCCATAGGCCGTGTGTTTTAATCTCATATTTGGATATTTCATTACACAATAAAGAATCTTAAATAAATACAAAATTTGGGTCAACTTTGGTAATTTAAGACAGATAAGTAGTTGAAAATTTTGCTTCTATTCAATCAGTGGCGTAGTGGGAGTTAGGGTAGTTTTAAAATGTAATTTTGATCATCTCATTAATCTACGCTCGTACTTTGTGTTATCAATTATTTCTTTCTCTTATCTATATATGTAATATAGAAAATATTGCGATTAGCTCAGGGACCCACATTTTGTGGGTACGTGGATGGCGACCACGAGCTGCCCTAGCTGGGACTAACAGTACTGTTCTTTCCATGTCAGTCTCTTCCCTTCTATATTTTCAGCAGGCGTCAGACCATGCGACCTTTTCCTTTCCGATCGCAAAAACCCATGAACCGCAGACCCCGCACCTCGGGATTTAAGACGAAGAAAGTATTGCGATCAATTTGATGTCGAGATTTTGTTGGAAATACATGTTTTTTTTTATTTATTAGAAATTAATGGCTTATTAAATTATGCTAATTGATGAATTACTAACTTGTCTAAAGTGCAAATTTGTTTTGAGAAATTGATGTTTTATAGCTGTGGAGATTTACTCAGGATTCGCAGCGACTTTGCAGAAGCCAGGAGATTAAATAAAAAAATCTTTTATTTAATTTTTATTTGCTGACGTTTCGGTCGCCAATCATGACCTTCATCAAATTAAATAAAAGATTTTTTATTTAATCTCCTGGCTGCAAAGTCGCTGCGAATCCTGAGTAAATCTTTCTTTTATTTGCCGACGTCTCGGTCGCCAATTTGACCCTCATTAAATTAAATAAAAGATTTTTTTTATTTAATCTCCTGGCTGCAAAGTCCCTGCGAACCCTGAGTTTGTTTTGAGCATTTATCTCTTATTGAAATAATTAGATTGAATAAAATTCATAAGTTTTTCTTAGGCAACTCACTCAGTAGTGCAACAATCACTAAGATCCTTGCGTAGCGAAACTCTAAAAACCAGCGTGTGGAATGTGTCTCAGTTGTCTCCGATACAAGATAATTTAAATAAGTATATATTCAGTAAACCCCTAAATAGCCTCGACAAATTAAAAAAAAAAATAAATAAGTTTAAGATTCGAATTATTCTTGGACAAGAGATGAAATATGTTAACAAATGGTGATAGTTGGAACGAGCTCTCTCTATGCGATACAAAGCGCGAAAATTCATTGAAAAACTTTTTACGGGCATTCTTTCGAGAGAAGCTCTTTAAGATTCTTTAGATTAAATAAGTAACAGTGTTACACTTTTGCTTGTGTATTTCGAGAAAGCCTAAATCTTTTAGATATTAATATTCCCAATGTCCCGAAACTTTGACAGATTTTAGTTTATAATCGTTATAAGTCCTGATAAAAGTTCCTGATAAAAGTTAATAAAGCTCCAAAAGTTTTAATTATAAAATCCTCTTCTAATTAAAATATAACGTTTCTGAAAAAATGGCTTTTTTTTTTACAAATTTCATTGATGCTTTAATAAAATTATTAAATCACAAAATAGGACAGAGAGAATAATTAATAGAGAAAATGTTATTGTCACATTGAGAGGTTTAAAATGTCTGCATATGGAAAATAAAATAAAGGAAATTTGTTGACAAAAATTTCCGAAAAAGTAGTAAATATAAACATATTTTCATCTTAAAATTTTTTATTCTTCGTTTTCTTCTACATGAACTGATAAAGTCTTTTATCCAATCAAAAGTTTTTAAGAAAACCCGTGTGCATAAGAGAACAAAAATTTTTCAGATTCGCGGTGTTAAAGACTTATTTAAGCATAAATGATTTATGGCTTATTTAACAATAATAATTATTATTCAGACGTTGTATGCTGACAATGAAAAATTCAAAACTGATACAAAATTAATCCAATAAAAAAAAAAGTTTAAAAGAAGAACTTGCACCAACAATTTATTTATAAAAGAAAATATGATTATCTTAAGTTAGAAAACTTTTTTTTATATTTTATATAAAAAGTTCATTGAAATAAATAATCATTTCCAAAAAATTTTTATTAAATATGATTTTACTTTTCTTAGATGTCGGATTATAATAAGAATAGGCTAAATATAATAAGAATAAAATTTTTGTTGTAAGATCAAAATATTTTTATTTGTTTTAATATGAAAGGTAACGAATTATTATTTTTTTTTCACTTTGTTCAACTAATGTCAAAAGTATCTCTAGATTTAATATAAAAACGTTTTTTTTTTATTTTTGTGGAACTGGATAATTGTTTTCAGTTTTAAGTAAAATAGAGAGACTTTATTTTGTATAATAAAAAAAGAGATTTTCGTATTAGTACTGAGAACTAAAAAAAAGTTTGAACGATTATCAAACAAATAAAATTGAGAAATAAATGTAGCTAATTAAAAAAATTAAAATTTCAAAGAGCCCGAAGAAGACCGAAACGTCGGAACTCGTAATTTTTAAAAATACAATATAAATACCTTTAGGAATTAATGATACTCGAAGAGGAGGATTAAAGAGCTCGTCGAGGCCTGATCTGAAATTAAATTCAAACGGAATGATTAGAAAAGGGGATGACAGAAGGTCCCGAGGGTTTGTTGCTACCTGTTTGAGGCCAAGAGAGCCGAAGAGGCGACGTTCATACACAGACTGATAGCCGGGCGCGAATCCTTCCCTTAAGAGTGAGCCGGGGGTCGTTTTGGGGAAGGGGGGAGGTGGCAAAATGGGGAGTTTGCGCACTATATGCTGACCCGTTGCCGACGACGACGTCCTTCGGGACCCTCGGGACCAGGGGACTCCCCAGGAACCAGGAAAAGCCCCCCCCTCGCGGGACCCCCATTTGCCAAGTGACAAGTATTGGGAAAAGCTAAATTCAACGTGCGACGGCCACTTCTGAATAATAATGGTACATATTTGATTAACACAACATTACCACGTGACTGGAAATTTAATTATCCGGGCGTATATTTTAATTTTAATATGTCATAGAATGAGAGAGATGGATTTTCCATTTCTACTATTTTTTTTTTTTTTTTTTTTTAAATAAAATCTAGAATCTATCATCAAAAATTAATTAGAGAGGTATAATTTTATTCTTTGATCAAACAAAAACATTGATGACAAAAAAAAAAAAAAAATTGAATTTCCAATTTGTTAAAATTGATAAACTGAATACTTTTTTTTTTTTTTTAATAATAAAAAAGATTTTTCTGTTTCATTTGTTAAAAAAAAGAGATTTAATGCATGGAAGGGGATCAAATCCCCTTAATGAAGGAAAGAAATTTTTTTTTATAAAAAGTTCATCTCATTTAAATGTTTTATTTTAATAAATAAAAAACAAACAAAATAGTCGTACCAACATAAATGGTCCAGTACCGTTGTATTGAGATGAATTTTTTAAGCTTATGTCTCATATCATTTAAGGCAGGCCCTTAATTTAACCTCTAACCTCTTTCTAAGTAGTTCGTTCCTTTTGTAGATAACTCGCATTTTATGAACAAAAAAGTTGTGATAAGTTCCTGAACGATTTCCAAAATCGGCCTATAATGCAGCCTAATTAGCTTTGAGAATTTTATAATCAGTCCTTGACGAGCCTTTATTGTTATTGAACTTTTGATAATAGCCCTCTGGTATGATGAAAGTGGGTACGCTGCTGCACGGCTAGCTCGTCTCATTTCTTTCACTCTATTTTATTTATTTATTTATTTAACATTATATTTCTACAAAAGAACGCGATGAAATGATAATCTCTTTTAATAATCGTGCTCATTTAATATCAAAATAAAGATACATGTTTGATGTTAATTCGTGACATTAAAAAAATGAATAGGCCTACGAAGAGGGTGGGAAAAGCGAGAGAGAGAATTTGAATTATTTATTTAATGCTCTGATACCGTTAAACTATTACAAGGGGCGTATATAGAAATTTTTTCGGGGGGGGGGGGGGGGACGAAATCATTTTTAAATACCCCCTCCCCCCATACACAAAAATATTTTTAAATTATTAAAATCTCAGCCAAAAACATCGGAGATGCAAAAAGGGGGCGCCTCGCATTATTTTTGCCCAGCGTCGAGGTGAAATCAAAAATGCGCCTCGCTTTTCTGATTTATATAAAAGCGAGGAAATATTTTCACTTAAATAAAACCCCTACAGAATTTTATTTGTTTCATATATCCTCGCTTTTATATAAATCAGAAAAGCGAGGCGCATTTTTTGATTTCACCTCGACGCTGGGCAAAAATAATGCGAGGCGCCCCTTTTTGCATCTCCGATGTTTTTGGCTGAGATTTCACTTCTTTTTGTGAAATATTGCATTTAAATATTATTTAATAATTATCAAATATTAAGTTATCCCATGAATAGATATTTTAATATGCATTCCAAACAGTAAAAATAAATACATCGTTTGGTATTAATTCAAAACGAAAAACATAGGATTTCACCAAATTTTATAAAATTTTAGTTTTTTTATTTTTGTTATGTTGGTAGAATGTAAATACATCGTTTGGTATCCATTCAAAACGATAAACATAGGATTTTACCAAATTTTATAAAATTTTAGGTTTTTTATTTTTGTTATGTTGGTAGAATGTAAATACATCGTTTGGTATCCATTCAAAACGATAAACATAGGATTTCACCAAATTTTAAAAAATTTTAGGTTTTTTATTTTTGTTATGTTGGTAGAATGTAAATACATCGTTTGGTATCCATTCAAAACGATAAACATAGGATTTCACCAAATTTTATAAAATTTTAGGTTTTTTATTTTTGTTATGTTGGTAGAATGTAAATACATCGTTTGGTATCCATTCAAAACGATAAACATAGGATTTCACCAAATTTTATAAAATTTTAGGTTTTTTATTTTTGTTATGTTGGTAGAATGTAAATACATCGTTTGGTATCCATTCGAAACGATAAACATAGGATTTCACCAAATTTTATAAAATTTTAGGATTTTTATTTTTGTTATGTTGGTAGAATGTAAATACATCGTTTGGTATTCATTCAAAACGATAAACATAGGATTTCACCAAATTTTATAAAATTTTAGATTTTTTATTTTTGTTATGTTGGTAGAATGTAAATACATCGTTTGGTATCCATTCGAAACGATAAACATAGGATTTCACCAAATTTTATAAAATTTTAGGATTTTTATTTTTGTTATGTTGGTAGAATGTAAATACATCATTTGGTATCCATTCGAAACGATAAACATAGGATTTCTCTAAATTTTATAAAATTTTAGGTTTTTTATTTTTGTTATGTTGGTAGCACTTCTTCACGTTAATCTATTTATTGTATTTCTATCTCAAGGGATCCATCCGAAAATTTTTTATTCCATTAGGGATGAAAATTACTAATATCAATAGATGTTTCTAAATGACGTCATCAGGGAGCAAAATAGTTAGAATTGTCTTTTCGCCACGTTAAAGATAGCACAAATTTGAAATTTTGAATACCCCTCAAAAAGTCACTTTTGATCCAAAATGAAATTTTATATCAAAGGTATCGGGTTTTTGATAGTATCTATATGTATTTTAAATTTCATCCAAATCGGTCCAGCAGGGAAACCTGTAGCTTTGTCTAAAAATTTGAAAATTGAAGAAAAGAATGAAAAAAAAAAAGAAAAAAAAAAAAAAAAAAAAAAAAGGAAAAATAAGAGACTAACTTTTGACCTTCCGAAATCGGCAAAATCTCAACTTTGAGCCTCTGCCATTTTGTTTGGCACTGGAATTTTTTTTTGAATTCGTGCTGAAAATAATCCTTATTTATTCTAGTTTAATATAAAAAAAAATTTGGCTTCGATATCTTAAACACTTTTTGAGATATTAGCCCAGAAAGAGAAAAGTTTCTCAAAAAAATTTTTTCACGTCCCTATCTTTTATTAAGGATTTAAAATCATTCTTGATAATATAGTCTAGGGACGACTCGTCCATCTAAATGCAATGGGCCATTGAAATCTATTGGAATATCAACTAAATGGTAGTATTAAGAGTTTCTTTGCATTCTTTTGCTTTTTACTTGCTCGGCGACGAGTCGCTCCCGCGACTCTTGATACCGGATATGCCTCAGCCCCGAGGGGCCCGGGCCTTCCTCTCAAAGACAAATTTTCGATAAATGTTTTTTTTTTTAATTCTAAATTTTTCCGTTTTCACTTGAGCCCCGAGAGGCCCGGCCTTCTCAAAGATAAATTTTCGTTAAATTTTTTTTTAAATCGAAATTTTTTCTGGTTTTACCTGAATCCAAAGGGGCCCGGCCCTCTCAAAGACAAAAGTTTAAAGATGTTGATAAGAGAAGTTGCTCAACGAACTGTAGAATTATAGACATGAAGAGAGGATGTCAGCCAAAAGGAGAGCCTCTATCGAATAAAAATCTCCATGATGATGGATTTATATAATTAAACCCGAAACGTCTTCCCGGCCCCCATCCCCAAGAACAATTGAGACTCCCTAGCTACGCTCATCTCTTCCACATCGTTCTCTCGTTAAAAGGAACCGACCGAATATTCGGTTTCGGTTTCGCCAAAAATCATGGTTTCGGCCGTAGTTTCGGTTTCGGCCAAAAAGTAGCCGAAACTTTCGGTCGGCCGAAACCAGAGTATGAAAAAATGGGATGAGACCCGCATGCAAAAAAAAAAGGTCAAATGATTTGCACTTGAGGGAGAAAAAAATATTAGTCTCTCTAAAAAAAAGGTAAAATGATTTTCACGGGAGGGAAAAAAAAAATTCAAAAAAAAAAAAGGTAAAATGAAAAAAATTTTTTATAGGAAATACAAGTTTCGGTTTCGGTTACGGTTTCGACCGAAACTAAGGTTGAGGCCGAATATTCGGTTTCGGTTTCGGCTGAAAATCTTGTTTCGGTCGGACCCTACTCGTTAACTCCCAATCAATTGAAATAAATAGGGTTGGGGTCTAAATGGCCTCAGATGCCGAAAAAAATCTTAAATCAAATTTAAAAAAAATTAATAATATTTTATTAGGAAATATGTTTGTGTTATTATTATTATTATGGGAGTTTTTAATTATAGATCTCATTTGTATTAATTATTTATTTAAAATATAAATATAAATTCTGTACAACGTTTTTGACTACTTCCTTCTTACTCTGTAGTCGTTTTCAAATATTGTGCACTTGAAGATTTTATTACTTTTAAAAAATATTTACGCTTAGTTTTAGTGATTTTCAGTCTTGAAATTTTTCTAAATTATTTTGGCTAGGATTAGCAATTAATTTAGAAAAATAGGGATGGAATCTTAGATGCCAAAATATCTTAAAAAAATTTATTTATTACTTATGATAAATAAGTACGAAAATTTATTTTTTATAAATATAAAGAAATTGATAAAATGCCTCTATCACTTTAGAAATATTTAGCCGACCCCGTAGCGGATTAGGAAGTGAAACAGTTAAAAGGAATTTTTTTTTTTCAAGTATGGTTTCTTGTCTTTTGGTTCTTTAAAAAAAAGCGAGGAGAGAAGGAGAGAGAGAGAGAGAGAGAGAGAGAGAGAGAAGCAGCAAGAACGAAGAGGAAAGGAAAGGGATTCAACGATATTGATTGATGACGTCATGCTCCAAAGCCAGCAAAAATGTCCTACGTAGTACAGACTAGCTCAAACTTGATGCCACAAATAGGTCAAAATCCCTTCTTTATAATATTTTTTTTTCCTCTTCTCATTAAGTAAATCTGTGATCTTGACTGAGGGGTGAAATTAGGAACACACGCTTTGTTTATTTATTTTTTTGAAAATTTTTAAATTTTTGTTAAAAAATTAATTAGCTTTAATTAATTATTTTAATTTTTAATAATTTTTACAAATAGAGCATTTATAAAGTTGCTAACTTCACAAAACTTTCCATATAACTCAGATAGCTAATTATCAGATCTATTCTTTAAAATCAGCTATTAAAATTTAAAATAAACAAATGGGTGTTAAAAAGTAATATAAAAACAATCAGCGTTAAAAAATGCTATTCAAAATCACTTCCTTGCCTCAAATAGCTATTCTGTAAACAAAAACTTTAAAGCCAAAGCGTTAACATTTAGTAAATAGTGTTAAAAATTAATGCCATGTCTAGGAAGTGCCTTTACTATTTTAACGTCGTGTTTAAAATAAACATGGCGTCCTTAACCTAAAAAGTAAGATTATGATTTTGATAGCTTTGAAATAAAAGCATGTTAACGTCGCTGTTAAAACTTTGTTTAGAGAATAGTATTTTTTAACGCCGATTGTTTTTACATTACTTTTTAACACCCATTTGCTTATTTTAAATTTTAACGTCTGTTTTTTGAGAATAGACCTGTATATGTAATAAAAAACTCTTTTTATCGTGTTATTGTTTACTATATCGATGATTTGCTATCCGTCGGATAAGTTTGCTGGTTGACTAGAAGTGAAACAACAGTCTTTTTTAAAGGAGAGGTTTTAAAAAATACCCTCTTTCAAAAAATAAATAAATTTTACTTACTGTATTTCATTGACTATATAATTTATTATTTATTAAAATTATGATTATCATTTATCAATTTCGACAATTTAAACAAGAATTATTATACCATCTTAATAATGTATCACTATGAATTAATAGACCATATATAGCCCCAGATTTCATCCAAATTACCGTAATTCAAAAAAATAAAGGACGCAACAGGGGATGGGGGGTTGAGTTGGGAGAGAAGCAGACTCCCAAACCCAACCAACTCTGTTGCATCCGAATCAACAGTTGGCAAATCCAAAGTCGGACCAAAAACTAGGGTTTAGTGAGGTGTAGGGCAGAATACAGCCGGCAATAACGCACGCAATAAGTGAACAGCACCCTAAACCACCCACAACCCCCTCAAGGCTCAGCTTCCACCCCCGTTGTGGGTGTAGGGGGGAGGGGATCACCCGCCATCCGATATCTCTCCATTTGGTGTCTATTACATTTTAATGAAGTTAATTAAATCAATCTTACGGGGGTCCTTATCGGGTCCATTACATCGGTCAATTATATAGAGATTTAATACGGGGCCCCCGGAGCACTTGTCGGCGCCACCAGGCTCTGTCCATTTGCATAATAATGGATGAATAATTTTATTTTTAATGGACTTAGTATCTGGTAAATGGATTTTTTTGTTTTTTTTTTCGAATAAGTCGTTTTATTAAATTTGATATTATTTACGGCTCATAAATTTTATTTGAAAGAGAAATGGCCGTCGCTTATATTATATTTTTTAATACAAAATATAAAATAATATTTTAACATAATCAAGAAGGGTGGAAGTGTTCCTCTCTCTTTCTCGGTTCATCAAAGGGGAGTGTCTATAATTCTCTTTTACGGAAAAAGAGAATGCACAAAACATAAAAATGGCAGATGTTAAAAGTTTTATTTGTCGTAGAAGCCCATAGTCTTCTACCTACATTTCCTCACTTTTAATCTGAACTGGTTTGATCATCAAAAGTAGACATAAGTAAGATATGTAATCAACAATATTGGTTTTTATATCACTATTTGATTCGTTTCTTAAATTGTAACTCCAGTTCTCAAAATACTAAATTACTTAATTTCTCTGTCACTAGAAATTGAACTTTTGTTCTTACAATTTAGTTTAAATATACTCAGAAAAAGCAGTATGTATTGTACAGAAATGAGATAATAAGCACACTCTGGGGTGCCCCAAGCTACTCTTCTACTCTTCACCATCTTCATTAGTGATATCTCTGAGGTGATTAAGAGCTGTGATTTTCTATTATATGGAGATAATATAAAGATTTATACAGTGCTGATCACTGTTTGAAATTACAAAGTGCCTTGAATGATATCCAGCTTTGGTGTTTAGATAACTTATTACGAGTAAATAAAGGATTTAAGGTGGTTCAGGAGCGACGTCTAAACGCACTTTAAAAAAAACTAGACTATTTATAAGGAATTTTTCAATGCGGTTTTTTTTTAAATGAATTAAATTCATATGAGATTATTGGGACATCGAGCTATAATTTTTTTAATGACTTATTAAAAAATTATCGTAATTAATTTTTTTGTTATCAAGCAAATACAAAAAACAATCTGTCCCAATAATCTTAAATTTTTTAAAATTTAAAAATGAATTTATTGTTATTATTAATCACATATTAATTAAGAAATTTTTAAAATAAGCTTAGATGATTTATTTAAAATTCAACTGTCAAATTAGTTCAGCATTCTTGCAAGCTAGTCTAACAGCTGATCCCCTTTTGGCCTATATCTGGGCTATATTTATATATTTTTATGCTTTTATAAAAGATACATATTATATAATAACATTTATAAAGTATTTAAAAGATCAATGAAAATCAAACTAATGTATTAAATACTATTAGCTACCATTTTGACATCTCTTGGCAAATTTTTGAATTACTTGATATTTGGTCATACTTTTAATGACACAACGCCATCTTAGCGGGAAAATATGCGTAACCACTTCGCTCCCGTAGCCCCTTAAAATGTTCGGTTTTATAAAACGTAATTCTAAGAACTTTATGAAATTGTCTACACTTAAAATCTTTTATTGGTCTCTTGTAAGATCAGTAGCGTAACGTTTTTTTGCTGCCCCCCCCCCCGCAAACATTTTTTCGGGCCCCATTATTAGACTATACAAAAAATATTTTTAAAATACCGTATATCCCTGAACCCTGAGGGCCTAGCCCTCTCAAAAAGAAATTTTCATTAAATTTTTTACAGTTTTTTTCGGAGCTCTGAGGGCCCTCTCAAAAATAAATTTTCATTAAATTTTTTAATAATAATAATGGCGCAGTCCTGATTATTTAAATTCCTTTTTCAAAGAGAAATTTTCATTAAATTTTTTACTGTTTTTATCGGAGCTCTGAGGGTCCAGGGCCCTCTCAAAGAGAAATTTTCATTATTTATTTTATCTAAATTTTACCGTTTTTATCGGAGCCCTGAGGAGCTACAATTTTATAGCCCGGCCCGGCCCGGCCGGTGGACCCCCCCAAGGTCCGGGCCCCCCCGCATCGCGGGGTCTGCGGGGGCGTACGTTACGCCACTGTGTAAGATCGCACTTGGAATTTGCGCCGGTGATCTACGACCCTTCGTATGCCACCCAAATCAATGTGATTGAAAAGGTTCTTCTCCTTGTGGTCCTTAAAAAAATGAAAAAAGACCGAATAATTTTTTATTTAAGTATTTAAATTACTATTATTATTATTATTATTATTATTAAGGAGATAGAATAAGCCTGTCAATATTCATTTTTTTTTTTTTTTAATATCACAATTTTTAGATAAGGTAAACGAACTAATTATATTTTATAATATTAATTACTAAATCATTATCCCTTAAACTTTATTTTTGTACTAATTTTCTTAAGATTATTCAACATTGAGTGAGTTGTGTTTAAGTTTAGTGATAAATTTCAAAGTTTCGAAGTCAGATCGGTGTCCCAGTCGTCTAATGATGTCTTTTCAATTTAAAGTGTAACTTGAACCTTTAGGAGTGAAATATCTTCAACTTAAGCCGAACGACAAATTGGATGGGAATATCTCGAAATATGTATATTGTAATAAAAAAGTTCAACTCTAAAAATTAATAATTTCAATAACGGAGTTTGATTATGCATTTAATGAAATCAAAGCGTACATTTTAAATGTTAAAATAGAACATGAGTTTATCTATTAGATATTAATTTAAATTTAATTTAATTAATTCTCTTTAAAAAATAAAAATATCTATTAGAATAAATTCAAACAATTAAATCAAATATTTAATTATGGCATATAAAACAAAAGCGATATAATTAATATAAAATACATTTAATGTTAATTTCATTCAAAAACAGAATCAAAAGAGTCATAAAAAATATTTTCTACAATTTTAAATATTGAGATAATTAATAAAATAAGTTCATTTAATTCTAATTCAAAATTTTTTTTACCGATGTTTCTAATAGAATATTAAGTTACTATTTTCAAAATTATAGGCCTAGGAAGGACAAATGAGTCAAGTTAAAAAAAAAATGTCCATTTATTCATTAAAATTAATTAAGAGTGTTTTACTTACATTCATCAGAGTATAACTTTTCCATTCCCCTTGTTCGCATCATTTTTATCCTTCCCCTCAGTAAGTCTATCTAATTCTAATATGCCGTCCCTGAGACAGGGAAAATAAATATGAAGAGAGTGTTTAATTGTGATTCCAATTAATTGATTAATTTTTAAATAATATACAAACCTCTGATGCGAGAATGTATTACGTAAGCATATCATATGCCTGCACAAAATGCCAATCGCTTCAAAAACATATTTGTGATCGATACTTGGAAATTCAAAGGTCGTAAAGGACAAAATAGCAAAAATGAGAATGTTCAGCTTTTTGAGCTTTACAAAATAGTCTAATTAAAATTGTGCTATCTCAAAAAAAAAAGTTTTTTTTACGCTATTAAAATTTATAGATATTTGAGAAATCATAGGAATTTATTAGAGCAGCGGTTCTCAACCCGTGGCCTACTTGTGGGTCGCGGGCTGATTGGAACTGGGCCGCTGACGTCTAATGAAAGATAAAAATTATTACTTATAATTAAAGAGCCGAAAAAAAGTCTTTCGACTTTTTGAGACTTTTCCAGAAACGTTTCCCTTTGTTTTCGTCTACAAGGGACTAAATTAATTTCAAATTACAATAAAAGTAGAAATTTATTATTTAAAATCTTTTATTGCTTAAAATTAGCTCAAATAATTCATAATTAATAGAACGAATAGGGATAGATTAAATTGTTTCATCTATCAAAGTTCCTCAGCATAATTTCGTTTTCATTTCATATTTATTTGTCAATCGTATTTTTCAGTTTGATTATATAAAATTATATTTAACAAATATGTGAGAGGTTTAGTGTTTAGTCAAATCTGAATTGAGGTATTCATGAATATCAATATCTTATAAATGAATAGGTCTCGAAAATTATTTACATAAAATTATATACAAGTTGTCCGAATTATCAAAAGAAATTGTATAGTGCTTGAAGCACTGTATTTCTTTTACTTTTTCATATTATTAATTCTTAAAGTTTTTTTTTTTTTTTTTTGCCAAAAACCGACTATTTGACTTTTAAGGTGACTTTTTTCCGAAAATAATAGACTTTTTTTCCGTTCTCTGCTTATATTAATAAAAATAAACGAGCTTTTTCAACTTTAGTTTTCTTGAAAAATAAATACAGATAAACTGAAGGTTTAGTGCGATTTAAGGCTAAAACTATCCAGTTTTCATCCAAATATTAACGCTCTTTAGGCATAAAACAAGGTGACTTTTCAAACCTAACGCATAGTTTTTAAGATTTCTTAATACAAAGAGTTCTTAATACAAAGTAAATGCAATAATATCATTTTTTTAAAAGTAAATTTGTACCAACCCATTCTACTTACACATACACCCACACATTTATATCCAGTATACCCTACTATACTTTAATTACAAAAAACATTTTTTTATACATACAGTAGTCTTTAATCTTGTTTTAGAAATTAGCCAGTGAATAAATAAATAGGCTGATACTTTATAATTTTCTGGAATTACTGAAATTTTCTTCTTTTCTTTATCAACATTCTATTCATATCGATAATTATCTCATTCATTTTATTATAACAAAATAGCAAGATTTAAAAGAAAATAATTTTTTTTTCATAAAAGAAACAAAATTTCACTTTAAAAAGAGTTAATTAAATTATTTGCTTATCGATTCTGAGAATGTCTCCGTTTCTATTAATTACTCCACTCCACCATTGATAATTGAGGAGGCTAATCGGATAAGCTGCGGATTAAGAATCTAGAGTTGCTACACAACTCGGGTTCAAATCCCACTTGCCGTTAAAATTTTCAAACAGTGCCAATGCCTCGGGTCCGTCTCTCTGTCATTGGACTTAATCTCTGTTGAGAGATGGGAAAATAACAACAACAAAAAAATAATTATCTCTAGAAATTAATCACAACGTCCATTTTAGAGGAGTTATGTAGAAATTAATAAAAAAAATTAGGATGGTCAAACAAGAATTATTTACCTCTGCCTATGGAAAAATATTTTAGGAATCTGATTAATAAATTGTAAAGAAACGAAATATTAAAGAATTTTAAAAATACATGACTCATTTTTCAGATTAATAATTTTTAATTTTCCCCACCAACCGCAGGTACTAGTATAATACAAAGTTAAAATCAAATACATATTTGAAGATGATAATAATCCATAAGTGTACACCCCTGGTAAAATATTACAATATAACATAAGATGTTATATAATACTTTTAGCTAAATGTTTTTCAAAAGAAGTTTGGGTAGGTAAACTTAGAGTAATACTAAAGAAAAAAAATCGAAATTGAACTGAAGATGCCAAAATACGTTTTGAGGTCTCTTGAATCCATTTAAGTAGTTTTTGGTACGTGTGTGTCTCTGTGTCTGTGGTAATTTTCTTTTGTAAAAGAAAAACTCAAAACCTATTTATTCAATTGTTTTGAAATTTTGTACACATAAACTAAAGTAAAGGCCAAAAACTGAATTTAATATTTACTTACCGATATGTAAAATGAACTTCTTCCGTAGAAAGTAGATTTATTAAATTCTCTTTCTCTTTTTGTTTAATTCAATTTTTCACTTTGACAATTTAATATCATGCGCCCTTTTTTTTGTTTTTTTTTCTCCCTTTCTCTCACACCCTAAAATATTCCCTTTAGGAATTTATTTGTCTTGATAGAGACATTTTTCAAATTATTTGAATTTTTAAATGTCTTTTAAGGCATGTTGAAGTGAGATGGTCATATTTTTTAGATTTTTTTTTTATCATACTAACCGCGGGGCTTGGCCTAACCCACTACTAGTATAACTGTATATATAAGTTATAATCAAATACATTTATGAAGAAGAGAATAATCCATAAGTGTACACCCCTAGAAAAGACATCTTATGTCGTTCTACAATTCCTAATACTGTATAAAAAACTTTAATATTTATTTTTTTTTCATTTACTTCTCATTTCCTTAAATTAATTTACTTATAAATCAAGTTGTTGACAATTTAGGGATTTTTTTTCTATATATATATATTTTTTCCCCTCCAGGCTGCTGTATAAGATTATATGAACCCTGTTATGCAATGGTGTGTCAAAGACCAAAAAATTCAAAATTGAGTTAAGCAAGGAATATTGTTTCAAATGCTTTAATTAATTGTATTTTTTTATGAAATATGTCCTAAAAAAATTTATATTTAATGTTACTTGAACAATTGACAAGAAAAATTATATATAATCCAATGTAAACAAAAATTTTATTGTTGATTTTCTCAAAACTCGATGTTTGGTCTTTGACACACCATTGCATAACAGGGTCCATATATAATAATATTTTTAATCATACCGATGGCTACCGGGGGACGTTCCACACGCTTATATCCTATCTCGGGGCCTCATCAAGTGAAAGCAGAACATATTAGAAGAAATAAACATGAATGTGAACCACCAGAAGGAGAAAGTACTAAATATTTGTCATTTATAATTAACTAGTACACTGTTAAAAATTTTCGAGCCAGATTCATACACATGTATAGGAAGTCTGTTACACAAACTGTTTATGAATATTCATTTTGGGTATATGAGAAAGGTCATATACCAAAAATGAATTTTCACAAACCCAGATATGAAATTTTTCATATTCGGGTATATGAAAAAATTCATTTTCGGGTATGTGAATAAATTCATTTTTGGTATATGAAATTTAAATTACGGGTATATGAATAAATTCATTTTTTGGTATATGAAATTTAAATTACGGGTTTATGAGAAATAATATACTTTTTGTGAAAAATGAAAGTAGGAGAACTTTTAATTATAGACCACATATTTGTATTAAATATTTATTAAAAATATATAAATACTGTACAAATATATATATTTTTAATAAATATTTAATACAAATATGTGGTCTATAATTAAAAATTCTCCTAATAATAATATTTCAAACCACAAAAGCTTTAATAAACAAAAATTAAAGTCCTTACGAGTTTATACTTTTGAGGGAAAGTGAGTGGTCTAGGTGAAATAATAGTTTTTTTTATTTATTTTATTTTTTATTTATTAAAAAAAAATTATATTATATTAAAATATACAATTTTACTAAATAATAAAACAAATTAAAGTATTAAAATAATAAATTTGTATCAAAAAATAAATTTTTATACATTTCCAAGTAAATTAAACACAAATACAAATCATTTTAATTATTTAATACAAAAAATATGTCGATTTTCATCTTCTTTGAGAAGAAATAAAGAGTTACATTTTCATTGCAGTTTGATTGGAGTTTATTCCCTGGTTGGAGACTAACCTCACCTGAAAAATGACAAACAATAATTGATTTGAAATTGAGAAAAAAAAATTTCAATGAAAAATTCAAATTCAATACTTACGATTTTGTTAGTAAAATGTTCCTATTTCAATATATTGATTAAATATTTATATTTCATTTTAAATAATAATACTAATACACGTTCAATTATCTATGCGTTAAATCAGCTACTTCAAAAACAGAATTTGGTGCCAACCTGGTGCCAACTCTAACCAATTTCTTGTATATTTTAAAATTAATTATTTTGGTGAAATTGTTAATTTTAATTTTAATTTCTATAGCTATTTAGTTGAATTACTTTATAAAAATTATTTAATTAGTATGACTTCATAAATATTTAAATAGTTTAGAGCGCGAATTTCAAACCAGAATTTAATAAATTTAGATTTGTGAAATAAATTTTAAAAGAATAATTTCAAGTTTCCTTAAAATAATTATAAAATAATATTAATAAAAATTCCTTGAGGTAGTCGAGTTATTTGAGAACGTTTAGACCAGTGATTCTCAACTTGTCGCGGTACACTTTTAACGATTTCAAAATTTGGCGGCACACAAAGAAAAAGATAAGTTTAAAAGTTGGTAATTTGTTCATAAACTTTTATATTAATTTTAATTCACATTCTGGGTGTATTAAAATTAAACTACAAAAGCATGTGAAAAAAGAAGGAAAATTCATATTTTTTTTAAAAGCGATACTTATTCATATACTTGTATATTAATTTTAACTCATATCCTAGGTCTATTAAAATTAAACCACCAAAGTTTATGAGATATGAATGAAAATTCATATTTTTTTTTTTACAGTGTAGCAAAGCCGGCCGAGGGCGGGTTGGAGCCAAAAACATGAAGTTCCCTGTATGCTTGCCAGGGGGGGGGGTACAGGGGGTAAAGGGAGTAATTACCCCTCCAAGATTTGAGAGAATTTTTTTCAATATCTTGAACGAAGTCTTTTCACCTGTAATCAGGAAAGTTTCACAACTTAATTGCCTTTTTTTTATTAATACGAATAGATTTTGGTAAGTCTCAGGTCGCTTTTCTCCCGTTCAAGAAAACCATATATAATTCTGTCATCGTAAAATTATTGCCAGGCCAGAAAAACCCTAGATTTATTGGTTATGTTGGAAACCTTAAAGCTTCCGCCCTGAAATTCATGACCCATTTCTTTCCCAGGGCGTAAAACAAATTCGCCACTTTCAATATGACACTTTATTAAATAAATTATTTTTAATTAATTTAATATTAGTCTACAAAATATTGAGTTGAACTTTTGAGCTGAAATTCAATAATTTTTTGATCAAAAGATTTAAAATAAATTTAATTAAGATAGAGATTAGGATTTGTTAAATCACCTAAGTAAATTTGATTAAACTAATTGTTCCAGGGTTTTGGTCCAAATTTGTTTTATTTTTAATTTTAAGGTACTTAAACATGAAATTGTTAGAAATATCAAACTATAATCCAATTTATTTAACAAGACTGTGAATGTTTTTTGTTTGTGAGACCAAGCGCCCCGGGAATTGATCTCCAGCCCTCCCAGGACATCAATGTTTTTAGTGTAGGTCGAGGGCCCGGTGGCTTGGTGCAATGGACAGCACAATGCACTAGAAAGGCTGGAGATCCTGGGTTCGATTCCCTTGCGCTTGGCCTCACCAGCAAAAATATATTCACAGTCTTGTTAAATATATCTAGTTAATTCCGAATCGAGGTATTTTGAATACTAATATCGAATTCAAATATATAAATCTCGAAAAAATATTTAACTAAACAAACTATAAGTTAACTTTAACAAGTTAATAGAAATCTATTGGGATTTGAAATTGTTATTGGTTAAAAAAATAGATGAAACAATAAATTATATTATTTCAAGTTAACCCATATCAAGCCACTGGTGCGTTTTCGAACCAGTACCTAAAAAAATTTTTTTCTCAATAAGTATTTAAATGATTTGGTTAATTATTTTTGTATACATTATTTATGATATATTCTTGCCTGCTAATGAGAGAAAATGATGAATTTTACAGTCTTTACATATTAAATATTTATTTAAATTCGAAGGGTCAAAAAACACCAAACTTCAAAAATAGATATTTTGTATTAAAAATTTTTTTTTCATTTTCATTCTTCATAAATTAGATTACCAATAAGATTACTTTACTTAGCTAAACGATACATAATTTTTTTTTCATTACTATAGACGATATTCAATGACAAATTAGAGTGGTGCGTTTTCGCACCAGTAGTAAATACCCTCAACTTTTCCTTATATTATCTGAATGTTTTTTCATTGTTTTTTTTTTAATTTTTTTTATTTCAAAGGCTTTTTCGGCATATTTAGACTATTTAGACCCCGTCCCTATTTATTCCAATTGATTGGCAAATCGAAATAAATTTTTGTTACATGCATCATCCCGTCCCCTTGATCCCTACTACCTATGGTTATTGTTTATATATGGGTTATTACATTAGTCCGATTGAATGACAATACTGTTGTAACTGTATGTAGTAATGGCTACAATAATGAGCCCCTAAATACTGTAAAAAGAGATAGTTGGGACATCGAAATCAGAAGAAAATATATCTCAACCTAATGTTATTTCAAAATATAATTTAGGAATGGAAAGGGTGGATTTACATGATAATGGGGTTGAGAATTACCGATGAAGGATATTCACTGGCGTAACTAGGGTGGTCCCTCCGGGGGGGGGCAGAAAGCTCCCCGACCCAACAGAAATTGAATCAATATGGGGCCTTCCGGGTCCCCCATAGAATGGCTGATCCCATGCCCCCCCCCCCCAGCGAGGGTGGCAGGTCCCATAGCCCCCCAGTCATATTTGCTAGTTACGCCCATGGGGATATTAGGTAAAAAATAGTGGTGGCATTTATTTTTAAATACCTTAGATAGCACCATGGTAAAATGTTGGAAGCTATATAAAGTGCATTCCATCAACCAAGTACAAGTTCAATTGATTTGAAAATGAACTTTGGGTTATTGCAAACGAGCAGAAAGCTTATAAACACACTGTATATGAATATACAAAATGCAAAGTACCGATTCATATAAATTGTTTCGGCAAATTTCATAAAAAATAAAAAAAAGTAAAAAAAAAATTATATCCCATATTATGCCAATGGTGCGTTTTCGCACCAGTGAAAAAAATTGAATAATACATATATATTGTTGAAAAATTTTTATCAAAGGTTATGTAAAAATCTAATAAGAACCTATGTAAATATATTATGTGAAAAAATAATAAAAAAATTTAAAAATAAAAAAAAGCCAAAAATTTTTTTCTAATGGATCAAGCCATTGGTGCGTTTTCGAACCACCTATTTTCTCAATATTTACTGATAAAATAATTTTTTTTTATTTTTCCCTAATTAAATAGGTAATAATAAACACAATTATGAAAAAAAAAATTTGTAGTTTTTGAAAATTTTTGTGTTGGCTTGATATGGGTTAAAAGTTGAAACTTTTTAACTTTGAAAATGGAGTAGTTAAAAGTTTTTTTTTTTCTTCAAATTCTAAGTTCGAGACAAATCAACTTTTATATATATATATATATATATATATAGAATTCAGATAAAAAAGTAAAAAATCAATTGAAAATTTTGGAAATTTCTTAGGCCCAATGCACACGGTGCAACTCAAAAGAAACTCGTTTGCAACATATATCGTCAACTAGTTTGTTTTCAGTTTGATTGTGTGTATTTGAATGGGACACTGCACACGGTGCAACTCTATGACAAAAGTTTGCAACGCGTTGGCGACGCAACACCAATGCAACTGACCGTGTCGACTTGAAAGCAACTTATGTTGCAAACTCAAATCGAACTGGCGGTAAAATACAAAATGTATTTATATAATTATTTATTAAATTCAAAACCCCGAAAGGGGATTTGAATTTAATATTACATACGTGATGTATATAGGCCTAATATCTTAAATATTATATATAGCCAATAAATATAATTGCTTATTTAAAAATTTATTTATTTAATAGCCTATTCTGATATTTTTCATCTTTTTTTATTAAATAATTTCCAATAAATCTATCCATAAACTAAATTAATTACATTTTTACAAATACATAATATTTCTATAATTTTCTCTAGAATTTGAAAAAATAAATTTAGTTTAATACCAGCCTTTGGGCCTTTGAAATGACTCTTTAGACATCGTTTTCCATTTGAATGATATTTTATTCTTCTCCGTAAATTTTTTTCAATATAAACATAAGAAATCTAATTATAGTTATTTTAATAAATATTTTTACTAAATTTTAAGTAAAAAATATTTCTTAATTAATTAATTTTAAAAACTATATTTTATTAATTAAAAAAATATTCGAAATTCATTTGTCTTGACTACATATATTTCCTTCAATTTTTAATAAAAAATATTAGTTATTTCAATATTAATAATATTTTATATTATTATTACTTAAATAAACCCTTAAATTGCCAAAAATGTCTTTATTAAGTAACCGAACAAACAGCTGATTGAAAACGTCGGCCATTTTGGGTGCAACTTGAGTTGCGTTCGTGTGCGGACCTCCATGCAATATCTGTTTGAAACGCGACTAGTTGACGATATATGTCTGCAATGAGTTTCTTTTCAGTTGCACCGTGTGCATTGGGCCTAAAAGCACCCTTAGATATTAAAGTTACTGTACTCTTATTTATGGTTGTAGGTTATATAATCAATGAAAAAATTCTTTGTTTAATTTTTTTTCGAAATAATCAGTGACACGTGTAAAAAAATGTGGATGCAAATAGATTAAAAATTCCTTTTTTAATCCACGGTGTTTTAAAATATCTCTTTTTAATTTTACATAATATTTTGTTTCTTTTATTTCCTGTCGAGCTACCTGAACATCTTAGTTTAATATTGCTTGGAATTTCAGGAATATCAATTTCAATAGTCGGATTTACTAAGACCTCTCAACAGGTTATACAATTCTAGGAAGGATATTCTTGTTTATCCCTTTTGTTCTCTAAAGGAGGTAGGCCCCTTTCCACCCTAGCCCTTGTCACTATATATAAGACATTGTAATAATATATTAGATATTCAATGAAGAGTGAAATTGTCCCTCGAAATTAGGCGCGCGCGCTGTCCTTTTCACTAAATTTATTTCAAAAAATTATCTTTTCATTGAATTGTTATATATTAAAAAATGTTATATAATATAAAAGGATCAATCGCTAAGCAACATATACAAAAAAATTCATGCTTGGTGTAGGAGGACCAATTCCGCAACTTCTTTTCTTTTGCAGGGCTTTACCGCACTTTAAATAACTAAAAATTGCCTTCAGACAGAGTAACATATCTAACAAAATATTTCTTAAATATTTTTCTTATTTAAAAATATGAATTACCTATTAAAAGGGGCCCCCTCGCCCTCCCCCCCCCCCTTATATACGCCCCTGGTATTTGGGTCAAGGTACATTTATTTATACCAATTGGTAAAAATATAAATTAAAATGTCAAATTTTTCATTGTTTTTGTTGTTAATTTAATTCTTTGAAAATGATCATTTAGGTAAATATTATTATTAACGTTATTAACACCGTACTTCAGTTTTGTTTATTTGACACTCCGTTATTTGCCATCATCATGAGTAGAAAAATATCCTGGCTAGAAATATTATGAATTTACAATTATAATAATACTAGACGCTTTGACCTCCGGGGTTCCCTTAAACGTTATATGAAATGTTTCTACCTCATGGCATCTCCAAAGCTTTGCAATAAAAAAAAAAAAAAAAAAAAAAAAAAAAACTCCAACGATTAAACAATTAATCTCTTTGAAATATAATTATAATTTTTCTATAAGAAACATTAGGCTATATTCTTTAAAATTTATTTATTTGGGATTATCAAATCCTCCTCCCTCCCACCTCCAAAAAAAAAAAAAAAAAAATTATGGTCCAGAGGACAGAGTATTGACAAATATATATACCTGTATAGAGAATAATTAAAAATTTTATTTTAAAATAAATATACTTATATGTGACCGTCCACATGAAAGGTACCAAATCTTCACTGGGCTAAATTTTCAGGAAAAGCGATTTACTAAAAAAATCGATTTTTTTTTATTACTGATTCTAATTCTCTAGTTCTTCATCTAGATGAAATATTAGATTCATCAGAATCGATGTATTTTATTTGCTCAGGGGCCCACATCTTGTGGGTACGTGGATGGCGACCACGAGCTACCCGAGCTGGGACTGGCAGTCCTATTCTTTACATGTCTGTCCCTTCCTTCTATATTTTCAACAGGCGTCAGACCGTGCGACTGGCCGGCCTGTTCTATTTCTTCCGGTTGCAAAAAACCCACTCCGCCAACCCCGTACTATGGGAATAAGGTTAGGAAAGAAGAGGAAGAATCGATGTATTTTACCCTATACAAAAAAGTTGAAAAACAAGACAAAGGTAAGATAAGAAAAAAGGGACCAAACAAACTTAAAACTCATTTTTCTCAAGAGTAGGTTTTTCATAACCATAATTTTAAAAATTCATATCTTCCAAACAAAAAAAAATGATACAAAAATTCTAAAAATACCGGCTTGCTCAGCAGGATGTCTGTACAAAAAGCACAAAAACTCAATTTTGACCCCGGTGAAGATTTGGTACATTTTCATGTGGACGGTCACATATTTTTTAAATTGAAACAATTTACCCTCCGCGTTATAACAGGAACTTCTATTATTTTAATACGTTAACTTTTTCAGAAAAATATTAAATTATATGCTATTATAATATTCTCCATTAAAAATTAAAATGATCTATGATTTGGTGAAAGCGATCCAAGAAAAAAGTCAAGATGTCGACAAGTTGTTGCAAATGCAAGCAAGATAGCGGGTATCAGTAGCGCGCTTGCATGCACGCAAGTGTGCCACCAATCCATAGGCCCTGGTCGGCGGCAAGTCACGTGCGCCTTGCCTTCCCCTCCAATGCCTCTAAAACCATGGGGTTGTAGTAGTGGGGTTACCCTAGCAACTGGGCACATTAATCAAACGGCCGGGACATGTTACACAATGCGATATCCGCCGCCATGTTCGGAGTCAGCCCCTGAAGGGGAATCATCCCCTACCATCACTGCCCCACTTGTCCACTTAATGAACAATTCTTACTGGCAAATGCCCTTAAAGGGACCATCATTGGGCGACCGCCCTACCTACCTATATAAACCATATTTATACGGATTATATATTTTTGAAAAATATTTTTTGGAATTTATTCCTAAAAGGATCATATTTTAAAGTACAAAAAGAGGATTAAGCCGAAATAATAATAATAATTAAGGAAAAAATTAAACGACCTCTAACCATGTGTTCTTGCTTGCTGGAAGATAGACAACACTCACGAGATATTTTTTTATTTTTTTTTAATTCCAGGAGCGCATCTATCAAGTTCGCCTGGTTTACAGTTGGTCTTGAACAATTTATCAAAAATTCCATTGCTAGTTAGTCATTTGTGATTCTTAAAGTCGAAGACTTCAAGATTACGCTAACAATGTAAGCTTATTTATAAAATTTTTGGCGAAAATAATTATAATTATTAATAAATTGAAATAAAAAATATAAAAGATTTATTTTTGCACTTATTATTTTCAAATATACAAAATTTCTATTTCTTTCGGTCACATCACAGGATAAATGATGCCACTTACCATTTTGAAGCATAATACTACCACGTTTCTGGGTATCGCGGGAACGGAACCCCGGCTTGCATTGTTCAGGAGCCGAATTCCACGTAACGTTTTGACATCTGAAGAGGGTGGATCTGGGGACGTAAATCAGGGAGAGTATCTGCTCTCAAAATAAAGAACAAAAAAGTATATCGTCTCTCACTCCGAAGATAAGAAGTGGTACAGAACGGCTGGCTTTCTTTCAGACAACAATAATTATTGAAAAATGGCCATTCAAAGGACAGTAGCCCAAATGTGCGAATGTTGCACAGCTCGGCGTTTCAAGCCGGTGGACGGAGAGTCAATGAATAGGTCGCAACGAGGCACACTAGTAAACGAGAACCCGGATACTTGCTGTACCTATTTCCATAAGACTAGTTAACTGTTTGATAAACATGCTCCTTTCGGTGAAGCTCACAATCCATTTCCTTAAATAAAAATTTTTTTTTCTAAAAATTCAATGAAAAATGACTTTTTTCAAACGCAAGTCTTTGCAACTTGAAAACTCATCGATGAGAGTAAAAAATAAAATTTTTTTTTCTTCAAAAATTCGGCGAAAAATCATTTTTTTAAATCCTTAATCCAATCCGATTTTCAAGAAATGGATTTAGATTTTTGGATTTTAAATGCTATATTTAGTTCTGATCCTTTTATCAAATTCTTTTCTTTAACCTTTTTTTGGGGAACGTTTTTCCTTCGAGTCAAAATTGAGTTGGGGATCAAAGTCATTATGGTCTTCTGGTCTTTCTGATCAATAACAATTAAATTGGATTTTAAAATCTAACAACTAAATTCTTTTGAAAAAGATTTTAGTAGATTTTAATCCAAATCCAAAACACTGAATCAGCTCCGTATTTCTGAGGAGGCGTACTATTGTAAAATTGGCAATTTGTAAAAAAACTACTTATTTATATACGAATAAATTTAATACAAGTTCCAAAGACTTAGTAAGTCTAATTGAAAAGTATTTGATGTTGAAAAGGTATAGGTAATGAGACGTCCACAGTGTTAGAGTGTTTCTCAGTGTTGGGGTGTTGAAGAGGGAGCCAACTCTCTAGGGGCGGCAAGAGCCTAAATCTGCCCCTGCATTGGATTGGATTGAATTTAGGAATTAAAATTGAAAATAATCCAGATCTTGCCGATACCTGCATACAACGAAAAATCTCTACATAGAATTCAATACTATCTCTTTATATATGTATACTAGGGGGTATACATATAAAGAGAAAGTAAAAATAAGAATTAACTTGGTCTAATATAAAAGTACTCTAGAAGAAATAATGATTCTTTTTTATTAAAGAATCTTTTTTTTTTTTGTTATTAAAGAGAATTGAATTGAGAGATTGATTTGATTTGTAAAGTGGTTGGAATTAAATTTTAATCTTACTAGTTCAACACGTGGGTGTTTCTCAAATTTAAAGAAAACGATTTTTTTTTTTTTTAAATTAATAAGAACTGATTTTATCATTTATGTGAAAAACGAACAGTTATAGGGTGAGCGAGAAAGAAAAAAAATGTGAGAACAAGTGATAGGAGGAATTCATTGGCGAAGGCGTTGCCATCATAAAAATCGACCAGGGGGCCCCTATTGTAAAAATGATCGTCAGAGAACGAACGCCTAGAGCGCTAACATTGTTTGCCACTAAAACACCAGGGCGAACTAAATGAATGAAGTTAATTCCCAAACCCCTTTTTTTCACCCTCTCTACTCTCGATAGCGGCGCCCGTCTTATTTAACTGTGCGGTCGAATAGGACAATCTCGTTATAACGAAATGAGATGATCAAGAAAAAGAAGAAAAAGAAACGGCGAATTGGAGAATGGAATAAAGAAAAAAAAAAAAAAAGAGAAGAGGCGGAAAAAAAGTGGGTGAGAGAGTCGGCGAACGACGAATCTTCTAAGACATAGATTGATTGGTGTGGACCACTTGTTGTCATGGCAACGGCCTTCTGCGTCCCTATTTCTCTCTTTTTTTTCCTCATCTTCTTTCCTCTTCCCAAGTTTTGGTGACCCAACTTGTTGATAATGAAATTTATACCTTCTAATAGCTGAATCCTCTCTCGAGGCATCTTATTCGAAAATCTAATCAGATTTAGCATCTTCATTTCAATATTAATTTTCCCTTGCCCTGAAAATTTCAGGTGTTGTTGCTAATGATGAATATTCCTAAATAGACATTTTAATTTTTCGCTAAATTAGAGTTTAAGTTAATTTTAAGATTTACAATCAATTTAAGTGAACAAGAAGTATTCATTCAATAAAGATTCAATTTAACTTTTTAATAGAAAAATAAAAGAGAAATAAAACAATAATTTTCGAATGTATATTTTTCTGAAAATTTAATTAGTCACAGGAAGTACTTTTAGTCGCAATTCGTGACAAAATTAAATTAGAAAAACAACTCCACTCTTACCTTTTTTAATTAATTTTTTAAAATTAAGATATTAATTAAAAGAGTATAATTTTCGTTGATCAAAAAATTTAATAAAAGTGACACACTTCACGATCAGATTATTTTGAAGCTGGGTTATATTTATAAAATAATTTATTTTTAGAGATTGCTTTAAGGAAGGAAGAATATTCGAACAAAAGTGGAGTTAAAGACTTAACACTTTTGAAATTATATCGAAAATTATTTAGCAAATTAATTATCCGAAAATCTCTTTCTCATATTTATTAAATAGTAAATAATGGAATTAAGAAAAATGGTGTTTCATTTATGAAATTAAATTTATTATATATTTTTTATATTATACTAGCTACAATTTTTCAATAGTAAATAGTGACAGTTGGTCCGCCGAAAGTTCCTTGTTTGGCCACGCGGTTGGCTTCGTGCGTGTATGTTTATTATCTTTTTAGGATACATATATAAATGCCGTTTCCTTCTTTATTAAAGAGGATGTCCCCTACCCCTAATCTTTAATTCTCGAATTCTGATTGTGGCATTGCAAATGTGCCTTATAACACAGGCCAGCAAACAAAAAAAAAACTTATTTTTTGGGGAATTGAAATTAAGAGCTGATTCTGGGAGCCCTGATTCCAAAGATGGCAACAATTTTGCTCGATCAGCTCTAGTTTTAGAGATATAGAAAAAATTAAATTTCAATAGAAAAAGTGCTCGAAAGTGGGAGTTTTGAATATCCTATATTTTTTATTTATTTATTTATTTTATTTTTTATCTGTATTATATATAATTATTGTATTTTGTGAAACTGGCAGGAAGACCGCTGGTAAGGAGCCAAATAAATAATAATAAAAAAAAATATGCTATATTTATTTATGGCGTTAGGGGTCGTCTACATATTACGTAACGCGTTAGGGGATGGAGGGGTCTGGCCAAAACGTTACTAATTGTGACATGGGGGACCCGGGGGTTTCTCTAAGCGTGACATAACAATTCAAAGTTGAATTTATAAAATTTTTTGAGTTTGAAAAAATGGGATGAGACTCGTATACTTGCTTGTGTAAATTTATAGAATTTGTAATCACTGTTCTTGCAGTTAACTACGCAGCAGGTTTCGTGACGCATATTTATTTATTTTTACTTAATAATGCACTGGTACGTAAATTTCAATAGTAAATAGTGACAGTTGGTCCGCCGAAAGTTCCTTGTTTAGCCACGGCGCGCACTAATGATAATAGTAGTGATATTTTATTAAAAGCCACCCGAAAGACAATAAAGACTGTTCATCCCGTGACCATACGAATTATCGAGATTCCAATGTATTTATTAATTCAAATTAATTCAAAAAGGTTATTTTTTTTCTAGATGAGAGTTTGCTTTTTACTTTCTCTTAACACACAATTATTTTTTAGATGCTCTTTAAAATGTATATTCTCATTTTGTCCTCCAAATTGTTTGAAGACTACTTTACTCTTGTATTTCATATGAAACAAAATTTCATGGTAACAAAATATATATATTTTTCCCTACCTAAAAATTTGCATCATTATTCTATCCAATTTAGGGGTTTCTGTCGGTAACTAAATAAGCAAATATGTCGACACGAAAAATCTATTGTCACAAGAGTTGTGCGACTAGTCAGACCAGATTTTTTGGAATCAGAGGCGATCTCTATTTATTTCAATTGATTTTCTTTTCAGTTAACAAATTTAATTACTGAATTTATTTTGCAAAGAAAAAAAAAGTTGCTTAGATTATAAAATAAAATCCCTAAATATTTTGCAAGGTGTTGTAAAAAAAAGAGAATTTTTTTAGCAATTTTTATGTTAAGTGTCTATCAAATGGTAACCTGAGCGTAAAGACATAAAAACCTGAAGAGAGAGAGAGAGAGAGGGAAGAAGGGGAGAGAGAGATGCTCTGTCATTCCATAATTAAAAAATTTAAAGAGATAACTTTTCCGAAATCACCTGCTTAAAAAAAAAAAAAGAAAAAAAGAAACGTCAGATAAATATTAAAATAAAATTTAATGATCTTTAGTAAGAATTAAAAAAATAAAAAATAACATTAATTAACTTATTTAGGCCTCTATTATTATCAATAAGAAGATAATTATATATAGAGGAAAGTACCCAAATTCGGACCCCCATTTTGTTTTTACTGACTAGGGTTTGGACACCGGTGGAAACCGAAACCGGTATACCGGTTTTTTGGCTAATTTTCAAAAACCGAGAAACCGAGTTTTTCCCGAAAAACCGAATTCGGTTTTTTTTTTAATTTTTTCTTCATTAATACTTGTATTCAAATTTATAAATTAGCCCGTGATCCATGGCTCAGAGAGAAGATATTACAATAGCTTCTAGTAGCTTGGGGTTTCGGGTTCGCTTCCCGTTCCAAGCGAGAAAAATTTATTTCTTTTGAATTGGCTATCAATCATTTGAAATAAATAGAGATGGGGTCTAAATGGCCTTAGATGCCGAAAAAGGCCTTGAACAAATAAAAAAAAAAAATTATAGATTATTAAATATTTATTAATTCATATATCCGAAAAAATAAGGGTGTGCCGCGGGAGTCGAACCACGGATCCTCCGATTGGTACTCAGAGTGCCCTAACCACTAGACCACAGCACTGGGAGCTGTGTGTGGGGCAGGGGTGCTGTGGTCTAGTGGTTAGGGCACTCTGAGTACCAATCGGAGGATCCGTGGTTCGACTCCCGGCGGCACACCCTTATTTTTCGGATATATGAATTAATAAATATTTAATTGTATAAATTTCGCGGCTCATATACGCGATATATATAATATCTTAAATATTATATATAATTTCTTATTTATTAATTATAGATTATTTATATTTTTCTCCTTTTTTCTAATACTTAAATAATCTATTATATAATAATAGCGGAGTGTCGGTCTATCAGTCCGTCTGTCTCGCTCTGTTTGGCCAACTTTCCTTTGGAATTTTCAACCGAAATTTTGCAGTCTTATAGAGGACGTTATGGAGAGTCCAGGAAAAATACTCCGGTCCCGAAATTCCTACAATTTTTGAGTTATTAATTCATAAAGTTACAATTTCTCCCATAGGAAATGTATAGAAAAATTTATGTATTTTTTGTATTCTATGAATGTAAACAAATCCTCAAGCAGGCACTGGATCAGAATAGTAGTAATAATAATTTTTTTTGGGTTCGGATCCCAGGCAGTCCGATGATTTTATTTAAGCCATTTGGAGTGGCAGGCAGGGGCGCGGTTATTAAAAAATAATTCTATAAAATTTTGCTTTGAGTATTTTTTTATTTTTTTTTCCTTGATTTACATTTGAAAAAAAAACCGGTTTAAAACCGGTTTACCGGTTTTCCGTTTTGTGAAAAACCGAAAAACCGGTTTTCAAAATTTTCCGGTTTTTCCAAACCCTATTACTGACTGAATGATGCACGATTAGAAAACTGCGTACGTGTAGCTACCTCATCAAACCCGGCTGATATTCATCAGCTTGCATCTAAAAAACAGTGCCAAATTTCTAATTTAAAATTTCAAGTAAATTCGTTTTTCTGTTCTTTTCTTGTGTTTTTATTTTGAATTAAAATTTGTATATGAAATCCTTACTTTTCTTTAAATTTTATATTTTATTTAGGAATCGACCGAACGGTTTCGGCAAGTTTCGGCCAAAAATCCTGGTTTTGTTTCCACGGGAGGGGAAAAAAATTTTCCCACAGGGCGGAAAACTTTGGTTCCGAAAAAGGGAAAATGTTCCGCACGTAAGTGTTACTTTATGTGCGGCCCGCCAAAAAATTTTAAAATTTAAATTGGTCCGTTGATTAAAAAGGTTGCTCACCCCTGGTTTAACATGTATACATTTGGGAGGGAGGGGATTATCTCTTAATTATTTTAAGTCTGGGTGGCCTAGGTGGCCTACAGCCCAGGGGGAGAGAAGAACTCACTAAGATCTTGAGAAGCCTCGAGGAATGTTGAACGGACCCAGAATTTTTAAAATATAGCCAGGGGCGTATATAAGAATTTTTCTGGGGGAAGGAGCCCGAACTAATTTTTAAATACCCCCCCCCCCCCCCATACACAAAAATATTTTAAAAATATATGTTTTATTTTTCCCCAATTTATAAATTATTGACTTATCCTATTAATAAACTAATTTATTCACATGGTAGATAGTTTCAACTAATTTATATTTCTCATTTCGCGTTATCATTACACTGATGATGGAGAGTATAAATTAAGAGTGTTGGTTTATATTGTTTATCCATATATTGAGTAATCTATTTATCTCTTAATGATGATGTAGTTTATATTGAGGTTATCAGATTCCACTTTAAACGCTTAATAAGAAAAATTAAAACTTAATTAACAAATGTTATCCTTAAATGTTATTAGGGTCCTTATCCTTATTTAGGCAGAAATATCCTCCTCCACTTTAAATTTTTTCTTGTCCTTTTCCTTAATTAAAGTAAAAAATTAATTTTTTTACAACAATTCATTGCACTGGATAAGAAAACTCATTGCTATTCAAGCCCATTGTTGCATCTAAATTTTTAATTAAATTTGTCTCCTTGAGCCATAGCACTGGAGTAGAGTATCTACCTTTTGTGCTAGAGGTCAAGAATTCGCATCCCGTCTTATGCGACAAAAATTTATTTGGCCTCCGATGCCGACAAAGACCTTAAGTAAATAAAAAAAAAATTAAATTTGTTATCAATTATTAAAATTAAAAGTTAAACAACATTTCGTCATTGTAAAAGCAACATAGCATCAATTTTTGACGAAATTGAGATGTTATTTTTTTCAGAAGGAAGGGGAGTAAACACCCCTAAAATAAGAAAAGAGAAAAAAGGAAAAAGCCTGAAAAGTTTTCTAGCTTCAATCCTCTTTTGGGAGGAACGGTGGGGGTGGCGGTATAATCTCTAAGATCCCAAAATCAAATCAAACTATTCTATCAAGTTTTATTTCAATAATTAAAAATTAAAGATTGATTTTAGAAAAAGTAAAAATTTCAATGAAATGAATATCCCAGCAAGGATTCGCTTTTTTGACAAATCAACTCTTATGTAGGAAAAAAAAATTTTCGCACAGACCGACTGCTAGCTATCGCAGTAATTCCCTCAAATTATAAGTATCTAATAATCAAACAAGAAAGAAAGGCCGTTTTATTCATAAAGATCCAGACCTTTTTTACTTGTCCACAATTTCAATTTCATTTTATCTTTTAATTGAAATTCTTTTCACCAATTACTTTGTTCGGAAGTTTATTTTTGACCTTTTTTTTTTGTGAAAATTCTCCGTCTGTTTTTGCACAATTTGGGATCCATTACTTTAATCGTTTGCCCCACTTTTTGCCATAAATAAAGCTTCTCAGAGCTTTTCCTGTTGACCTGTTAAGTAGCTCTGAAATTAGATTATTAATATTACCGAGAAAACGTAGGCCAGGGACTTTTTTGAAATAACTATCACCAAACGCCTCAGATTAGTTTAGAGATTCCAAATTCGTTGAGTTGAATTTTTGAAAAAAAAAAAAAAAAATATCTTCGAAATCAAAAGAGCTACAGCAAGTAGATTTACAAATTGATACAGGACAAAAGAGTTTGCAGTCAATATGTGAGCTATATTAAATAAAAACTCTCAAGTGTTGAGACGTTTCGGATTTATTCTGCCATCATCAGTCAATTAGAGAGTATTCATATATAGAGTTATATTCAAATATTTTTTTATATACATTATCTGGAATATAAATAATGTCTTTTTGTATACTTTCAGTCATTCAATAAGTGTGTATTCGCTTAAGTATCAAAGCAAGCTGTTAATTAAGCGACGTATTGAATGACTGAAAGTATAAAAAGACATTATTTATATACCAGATAATGTATATAAAAAAATATTTGAATATAACTCTATATATGAATACTCTCTAATTGACTGATGATGGCATTAGTAGAATAAAGCCGAAACGTCTCAACATTTGAGAGTTTTTATTTAATATAGAGGCTCACAACTCCTTTGCCCTGTATCAACTATATCTACAGCCACCTTAATCTTATATTTAGATTTAAAAATATTGTGATTGACAGTTATGTCGGAATAAATAATAAATTATTTCATCAATAAAAACTTGAAACATAAAAATAATCTCAACGTTTTAATCAGAAAAAAAAGTTTACTGAGCCATTTGGGCTGCCTAACTACCAGGCTTTAGTCTCAATACTATTGCAATAGATGGTATGTTATCTAAAATAATCTGTCCGCCGAAGGTGTTTAGTATATTAAAAAACCGAAAATGTCTTCGGAATCCGAGAGGGCAAATTAAAAAATGATGTGGAAATCAAACGAAAACAAATTCCATACGATTTTTCCAATTTTAAATAAATTTTTCAGGCCTGAATATTAAATAATAAAAAAGCATCAGATGATTTTATGCATTTGATATATTTTCGAGTCAATGCTCTGATTGTATTAATATAAATAAATATATACAAATATATAAAAATAAAATTAATTTTTATCTCTCACATGATATAAATTTATTTGATTTGCATTGTTCTGCCACCACCCCTTCCGGGTTTGAAATGCAGGGATGAGAGATTCATTTAAAAGTATTTTTTTTTATAAAACTCAAAATTGTTGTCCACGTGATTCAATAGTATTTTTCAATATGGGCCACCAATCCCGAGCTTTCGCCACGCTTGGCATCACTTAACCGCAACGATTTTGGAGATGTTGCTCTTCTCTGTTGCCAGGCCCTCCGGCTATTCATTCTTAAATCAATGAAAATCAACAAAATGCATTTATTAGCTACCACTCTGTCATCTCTTGGCAAATTTTCGTAATAGGTGTTTTTTTTTTGCTTACTTTTTTAGACACACAACGCCCCCTTATCGGCAAAAACATGCGTAACATCTACACTAGTAAACCCCTTAAATAAACACAAGGTCAATTCACTTCAATTGAGAGATACTAGGTAGAATAGACCCTTCCACTCTATTAAAAAATTCCTATTTAAAAAATGTTATTACAGGCAAAATATTTAAATTTTTTTTATAAAGATGTAAGTTAATTCGGTTCATTTTTTGCAGAATACAAGTGTAAAAAAGCGCCAATGAAGCATTCGATTAAATTACGCTATTTTCAAACGAGTTCTGAGGCACCGAATTTGTTGAAAAGACGAGGCTCACTCCATTCTGGTTGGTTGAATTCACCCTCGATCAAACGCCGTGACATTTTTATAAAATGCCTGATTGAGTTGGACTTCATTTTTAGATTATTTTTTATTTTTTTTTATCAGAGAAAATGCCTGTAGATATTTCCCGATTGACCGAAGAATCAATACAGTATGTACAAATCCTAGCTATCAAAAATAAAATTTGTTCTCTAAATATGAGTTTAAATATAAATAGGTATGAAATCTAAAATAAAATAATAATATTTAACATAAGTGTATGTTTTTTGTTGGTGGGCAAAGCGCCCCAAAGCCCCATGGCTAGTCAATTCCGAATCGAGGTATGCATTGAATATTATTTTTTTTTTTTATTTTTATTTTTTTTTCTCATTCACACTCACACTCACACACACATTCACACAGTCTTTTCGGCAACTCAGGCCATTTAAGACTTTAGACGATAACCGTTATTATATAAATATACATATATGGGGTCCAGGCATTCTTATTTAAGCCATTTGGTATCCAATTGGCTTAAATAAAATCATCGGACTGCCTGGGGTCCGAACCCGCGACGTTTGGTATACGAGGTTAGCACGCTAACCTCTACGCCAAGCCCCGAGGGCCATTGAATATTATAATATATATCAAATATATAGATCTAGAAAATTATTTAAAAATAATAATAATTCAATTTTCTATTTAAGTAAATAGATTATACAAAAAACAGTATATTAAAAAAATCTGGTGTGATTGGTCCACAGTGTTTGTTTGGGCAAAAATTGCGCCCCCTGGTGTCGAACCAGGACCTCCATGCTTTCGCGGCCGGCGGGGAAATATAGGTCCCGATTTGCCCAATCAAACGCGAACTTATCTCGCAAATTTGTTATCTTAAACGATATATTGACTGACTTATTCACAGTCTATTTGAGCGTTGTTTGAAAAAAATCCATCTCTAGCAGGCGTCTAGAATTGTGACGCAGTTCCAATCGTGCTTGCTAGATGGCGTTGAATTTTTAAGATCTTTTTCGAGTCAATTAAATTTTAATTTCATCAATATGATAGGCGGATCAGAGAGTTTGTGTTTATTGGGCTAGGATAAAGCCGCGAAAGCGTGGAGGTCTTGTTCGACTCCAGGGGGCGCAATTTTTGCCCAATCTAACACGAACTTATCTCGCAAATTTGTTATTTTAAACATAGTGCTCACCCGTTATGCTTGAAGTAACCAAAAGGTAGATAAAACAATTTAATTCAGCTGATACAAATTTACTTCAAGTTGCAAAAAATGAACCTAACTCCTGTGAGTTTACACCGATCGTTATAGTTGTATTGACAGAAGGGGGGTGGCTGTGCTATTAACCTTCCTTCTGATCCGTAACACAATCCAATTATTCTGGGAAATATCGCAACGGGGCCAACCTGCCACGGTCTCCCCTATATTGTCTTTCAGCAAGTAAAAAAATGAATTTCTGAGACTCTGGTCAGGTATTATTAGGTTTCAGACACCTGATCCCGAAAAGCGAAGGGGTTAAAAATTCTAAGTTGAGTGATTTGCTTCTCATCCAGGCTCATCTCCAATTTTTTTGAATGACTCATTCTCCAGAAATTAATAACGCAATAACTTAAAATATTAGTTGATTATTTGGGTTATTAACTAAACAAGAACTTTCTAAGCGATTATTAAATTTGGCCTTAGGCGTTATTTGTGATATATTATAATATATAGGCTATATCCTTATTATTAAAAATTTTCACTAAAATGATTTTTAGACTTCCGGTATTATTATATTTATGAAATTCCAAATTAAAAGTTTATTAATTTAAATCTTCATTTAAGCCCTTTAACTCAAAATATAAAATATGGTTTGCTTGTTATTTAGGGAAGGCAATATAATTTATGAAGCTCTAAACCAATTTTTTAATATTAAAAAAAAAAAAAAAAAAAAAAAAAAAAAACAAGTTTGAAATTTAATATAGCTGACCACATGCTGGAGTACAGAGGCCATTATAACAAAAAATATACAATCTCTATCTCTCTCTAAAAAAGAGTGTCTAATATTCAAATTGTCTTTAACAAGATCAAAATCATGAACATGACGAACTCATTCCGATATATCATATTTTAATGGTAATAGGTTTGTCAAAATCTTTACATGAAACAAATGTGAGATGTATTGTTAGAGGGTGGAAATTTTGAAGGGTTATCCCATTCTTTTTATTTAAATTTCAAAAAAAAAAATTATTCTATTTAAAATAGATATAGAATATAAATTAGCTGGTGTAGAATCTATACAAATACAATATTGAGTCACCTAAACTCAACAAGAACAGCCCTTAGTGGAGTTCTTTTCCCAAGGTAACTTGTTTGATTACGGGAACAGGCAACAGGGTCCAGGAAACAGAGAACAGACAAGCGAGCCGGGCCGGCCGGCGTGCTTTACATAATGTAAGGCCAAGCGAGTGACGAGTGGGAGGGTCGTGTGGGGCGCGGCCTTACTGGCGCCGCTTTAAGCAGAGGGTGGGGCAGACGCCAGTCAGCCAGGCGTCGCGACGCGCCTCCGGCTCCAGAATAAATACAAGCCACTCTCCTCTCTCTCGCTCTCTCTCATATTCCCATTCTCTCTCTCTTTCTTCCTTTATATAGAGCCCATGGCCGGAGGCCTCCCTTAGGCGGACATGCCGGCGTGCCACAATTCTTATCTTCTTACCCCCCCTCTCGCCCTTTCTCTATTCATCTATGCTTATGCTCTGTAAATTCCAAAAATATTTTTCTATCATATATGTAGTCTAGTTTCATTTTGGAAATTCAATATACAAAAAATTTTAAAAATTCAATAAAATTATTTTGTACTACTTTATTATAAAATTAGCCTATATCATGAGGGAAGGAATTACTAAAATATATTCAGGAAAGATATTAAGGACGTCGATTGAAACGAACTTCTAAACAATTATTTTTTAGATGCTCTTTCAAATGAATATTCTTATTTTGCCCTGAAAATTGTTTGAGGCACACTTTACTCTTGTTCTTCATATTAAAGATAGGAGAAATGGTTGCCATGGTAACAAAATACAAATATTTTCCCATGTTTATAATTTTTTTTTTTAAACACTTCCACGACCACGGGGCGTGGTGTAGAGGTTAGCGTGCTAACCTCATATACCAAACGTCGCGGGTTCGGACCCCAGGCAGTCCGATGATTTTATTTAAGCCATCTGGATACCAGATGGCTTAAATAAAAATGCCTGGACCCTAATATATATAAATTCATAAATAACGGTTATCGTGATTGTCTTATATGGCCTGAGCTGCCGAAAAGACAGTGTGAATGTGTGTGTGAGTGTGAGTGTGAATGAGAAAAAAGTGTGAATGTTTAAAAAAAAAAAAAAAAACACTTCCACTTTTTTCTCATTCACACTCACATACACACAGTCTTTTCGGCAACTTAGGCCATTTAAGACTTTAAACGATACTCGTATGTTTAATATAGGCTTAAATAAAATCATCGGACTGCCTGGGGTCCGAACCCGCGACTTTTGGTATACGAGGTTAGCACTCTAACCCCTACACCAAGCCCCAAGGGCTTTTTATAAATTTTACATCTTGAAATTTAATATATCGGTGGAAACTAAATATATCCCGACACAAAAAAATCTGGTGCGACCAGTCACACCAGATTTTTTTAAATTTAATATATTTAATTTAATTAATAGCGATTTGTTTAGAAAAAAAGGTGATGGTTTTCAATAAAATTTATCTTCAAAATAAATGAATGTGTGCAATGCACACTGTGCATCCTAGGATGCAAACCATCTTAGCACTGATTAATCAGAATGATTAATATTTTAACTATTATCTCACGATATCGCCCTTTTTCTCCATATATACTCTCTCTTATGTAATTTTTTTTTTTTTTTTTTTTTTTTTTTTAAAAACATTCACACTTTTTTCTCATTCACACTCACACTCACACACCCATTCATACAGTCTTTTCGGCAACTCAGGCCATATAAGACTTTTTACGATATCCGTTATTAATAAATATACATATATGGGGTCCAGGCATTCTTATTTAAGCCATTTGGTATCCAATTGGCTTAAATAAAATCATCGGACTGCCTGGGGTCCGAACCCGCGACGTTTGGTATACGAGGTTAGCACTCTAACCCCTACACCAAGCCCCAAGGGCTTTTTATAAATTTTCCATCTTGAAATTTAATATATCGGTGGAAACTAAATATATCCCGACACAAAAAAATCTGGTGCGACCAGTCACACCAGATTTTTTTAAATTTAATATATTTAATTTAATTAATAGCGATTTGTTTAGAAAAAAAGGTGATGGTTTTCAATAAAATTTATCTTCAAAATAAATGAATGTGTGCAATGCACACTGTGCATCCTAGGATGCAAACCATCTTAGCACTGATTAATCAGAATGATTAATATTTTAACTATTATCTCACGATATCGCCCTTTTTCTCCATATATACTCTCTCTTATGTAATTTATTTTTCATGAATGCTTGCAGAAAATGTTCTTTTTCCTGCCTCACAGGTTCTCTGATTCATTTCAATAGTTTAACATAGAACTCTTTTATTCATTCGATCACAAGTTTAAAAATTAATGAGCCTTAATTCTTTATTCTCAAGTTCCAAGATTCATGTCTCTGGCTAAATCATGTGTCCCTTTCTTTTTTTTTTTTATTTATTATTTTTTTTTTTTTCCTTTTTAGATTTATTTCATGTTAGTCTGATTTTTAAGCTTGGTCGCCTAAGCTTTCTGGTTTTACGTTTCATTTATTTTCATTTTATTTTGATTGAATATTTTGAGAGAGTACCATCAATAAAAAAAATTGATTATTGAATCGTGTGGCAGGCGCATAGTAGACCAATCCGCAGGCACGATATAGGGCACTATATGGAGATCCATATCCATTTTTGAAAATAGTGCAAAGAAATTCAATTTTTTTTTTTTTTTTGTATTTAGATAATTTTTACTTTTTTTTTTTTTTAATGCTTTTATTTAACTTACTCTTTCAAGGTCACCAACTTCTAGTCTTTGTTTAAGACACTTCCCGATTAGCTAGAGGTGTGAAATTTGATATTTAAGGGTCATTTTTAATGACAACAATATTTTGATCAAAATAAACCAAACTAATGTGGTACTTTATTTGAAACCTCGCGAGGATAAATATATTTTCAAAAGATTTCGGATGAGCTAGAGGTGTGAAATTTGATATTTAAGGGTCATTTTTGATGACAACAATATATTTATTTTGATCAAAATAGACCAAACTAATGTGATACTTTTTTTGATGCCTTAAGCTTCCTGTCTTCCTTTTTTTAATACTCTATCTCTAATAAAAAAGACTAAAAAGTTTAAAATAAAAATATAATAAAAAAACATAAAAAAAATGCTTTTATTTAAATTGAACTAAAAAGAGAGAAATAATTTAATTGTTGAATATTTATGACTTAAAATAAAAGAGTGGGGCGCTTCGAAGTGATTCCGAGAATATACAATTCTTTAAGCTATCAATGAGCCTCCACGCTTTTATTTTAAGTCATAAATATTCAACAATTTTAACAAGAACAATTAAATTATTTCTCTCTTTTTAGTTCAATTTAAATAAAAGCATTTTTTTTAAGTTTTTTTTAATTATATTTTTTCTTCCTAGTCTATGGCTAATTAGCAAAGTTAAAAATTTGATTATTCAATCGAGCAATAAATGTGAATAAATAACATAGTGCTATTTTATTAAAAGCAACCCGAAAGACAAAAAATAACTATATGCATTTTTAATCCTTTAACAGGATTTGTATTGTATTGTATATTTTAGATCTGAGGCTTTGAAAGCTACGCCAATTAATAATCTTTTGTTCTCTCATCCTATCTGACAGGATTGTCACCTTATTAAATTTTATTGTTTTACATGGGATTCACAGACAGATTAATATTATTAATTTAAGAGATAAATTTTAATTGGTTTATAACCAGATACAGTGGTCTTTATTTGTTCACAGTGGACGAATGAAATTTCTCGATGCTAGCATCGATTTCGCTCAAATGTGTTTGTTGTTTTTGTTTCAGTTTGTTGTCATCTGCCTATCGCCTTTGCTTGGTTAATATTGTTTGGAAAGAGACGAGTAAATAAATGACGTAAACTTCAAATGAAATTTCGCGTTTCTCTCTTTTTCCCAGTTTATCCGTCTGCTGCTGCCAATCTTTTAATTAATTTAAAACCGAAGAAGAAAAAAAAAATTATATAATTGAATTGAAAATTAGTCAAATTAAATTATTTATTATATACAAAGAGAGAGAGTTTAAGAAAATCGTTTATATAATCAGAGAGTTTAAACGTAAATGGAACGATTTGATTAAAAAAAAAAAAAAAAATTGAATTAATTCCCAATTCGGAAACAAAATTAGAAATTGAATGAATTTTTTTCTATTTCTTTAAATATTAATACATTAAGATAAATTGATAAGTAATTTCCTGAAAGTACATACTATAATTAACAATTAAACACTGACCCCCTCCCCTCGTTCCCCCCTAAACGAGTACTTAGTCATAATTGAGTTTAAATGGTTGTTTACAAGAGCACCAAGACATATATATCCCTCTAGCCAATAAAATTACGAAACAGTCAAGTAACAAGGAACTTTAATACACCAATTAAAAGTACTTGGTGGTCTTTATGACTATATTTTAAAACAAAAATGGCATAAATTTAAAATAATTGTTGTTTGTAACTCGAGAGCGAAGAGAATGAGAAAGTCTCTAATATGAAATATATCTTGTAATAATTATGCTTTTCAGCTGTTTCTTGCTTTAATCAAAATTATTTCTCAGATATTCATAAATCTTTTAGAAAATTAAAGAAAAAAAAAAATAGTGAATGTTCCTTTGTGGAAAAAAACTTAAAAAAGAAGAAATCATAATCTTAGTCAGGAAGGGTTCAAAATTTTGGGCAACCATCATCACACATTCTATCAAAAAAATACCGGGAATTGAGCGTTTAAGAAGCCTGCTTAAAGGAATTGTCAAAATTATTTTTGTCGTTACACTAATAAAAATTTTCAAGGGATATTCATAAACTTCGTCTCATCGTATCTTAAAAAGTCTTATATGGCCTCAATTGCCGAAAGATGTGTGCATGCGTTTGTGAATGTGAGTGTGAATGGGAAAAAAGTGTGAGTGTTTTGTATAAAAAAAAAAAAAAAATTCAAGCACACAGTATATGAAAAACGATTGAAAATTCATATTTTTTATTGTATAACTATGCCAACTGTGCCAAATTATGCCAAACCGTCCTGAATTTGAGTGCGATCTCTCGTTTAGTTTGTATACAGTACTCGATGTTGTCAGTTCACCTCAAGTGTGATAAACGATTTTGACAATAGAATATCGAACAAAGAATTTGTCTCAAATTTGCATTGCAAATAAAATTTAGTGTGTGAAATCGCTGAAAATATTGCAGCAATTCGTCGAAAAAGACCAGATTAACGACCATGATTATGCACTATCTCACAAGGCTATCATTGTGAACGAATTTCTGGCGAAAAACTAAACAAATACTCTGAAACAACCACCGTATTCTCCTGATATGGCTCTGACTATTTTCTCTTTCAAAAACTCAAATTACCAATTGATTGAAGACATAAAAGAGAACTGAAGTCGATTCTATAAAATGGGTTTAAAAAAGTGTTTTGATGATTCGTTGGGTATAATTGGGTATTTAATATTTCGGAAGGGCCCTACTTTGAAGGAAATACAATAAATTTGGATAAATAATAAATATTTTGTGTTTTATTGACAAATTCCCGGTTTTTTGAAAATATGTAAGTAACTTAAAATGAGACTGAAGGGCAGGGCCGGAACTACGAGATTTTTTAGGGGGGAGGGCAAAATTTAATTTGCCGCCCCCTCAAAATATTCTATTAAAAATTCATATCATTTTACCTTTTTTTAGTAAAACTTTCTTTAATTGCCGCCACCTGATACCTGCCGCCCGGAGCACATGCACCCACTGCCCCCCCCCCTAGATCCGGCCCTGCTGAAGGGTCACCTGAGTGAACTCTTTTATTTCCATATTTTTTTATATTTTATATTTTTGAAATAATTTTAATTAAACAAAGCAACAAAAAAAAAAAAAAAATTAAATATATATTTGTTATATTTCCGGATTAAATGGTGGAAAAATTATTAATGAAATAATTTTATTTCTATTGTTTGATTTAAATTAAAATAAATCAACCAAGTCAGATTAATAGGTACAGTAAATTCAGATTTGTCGTTATTAAATCAGCCCACCAAATAAACAGAAATGAAATTAAATATACGATTTTCGTATCGTGTAATGTTGTTTTGTTTTGTAATGTCACTTGTTAGCAAATATGAATGGAACTCATTAATAAAGTGATTTCGCTAACTTCAAGGGTTTTTTTTTTTTTTTCTAATTTTTCCCTTCACTTATATTGATTTTTTATACCACATACTAAAAATACACAAGACAAACTTCACATTTAATAATTTGTACACATTTATCATTTTTTAAACAAATGTTTTTAGATTGAATTGAAAGTTTTTAATACGAAATTGTCTCTGGGGTCGTCGCAATTTGCATATCGTACCCTTATATCTGAATTAGATAAAAAGGTGAAAAAAAAAACATTTATGAGATGAATTAATTGCAATTGGAGCAGATGCTTTTTTAAATGGACTTTAATTTAAAATTAGAATTTTCTATCTATTTCACAAATTGACTTTCACTTGGATTTGATAAGTAAAAAAAAAAAAATAAATAAAAGTAAATAAATTTCTCGAATTCATAATATAAATTAAATATTTAGAAGTTCTTACAGAGACATTGAAATGCTTTTAAAATTTTAATGTTTTTTTTTTAATCTTAGAATGGGGAGGGAAGGGGTATATATGAACTAATGTATTTAATTTAGCAGACTGAATTTCACAGCCCATTTTTCTTTTAGGGAAAAGTTATTTCTCTCAATAAATTTCTAAGTTAATTTATTCATTAAATATATGTAAATCCATTCATGATCCGCCAGTCTTTATGATTTAAGAGTTATATAATATTGAAATAAGGCTTTTACTTATTGCTATTTAATGAAGCATTTAGTGATTGATATCAAATTGGGAGAGTCTAATTTCCTTCCATATTAGAAACATATTTAGATGTAATCCTTGTCTAATTATTGCATATTTTAAAACCAAAGGGAGGGGACGTTAATATTTATTTCGGGGAAGTGTTTTTTTTTTTTTTTTTTTTTAATTAAAATATGCAAAAATATCAAACAATAATTTATAATTTTATAACACTTTTTTTGAGATTTTTTTTTCAAGATCTGATAAAAATGGAAAAATCGAAAAAATTTCCATTTTAATTTATATTCTATTTCTAACGATTAAATTAAATTATGAATAGATAAAAGATATTTGGTAGTATGACATTAGAAGACAATTTTGAACATTATTACTATTTACTTAACGCTTTTTAGTTTCAGGTGAAATAGTTGGGCACAAAATGGTAGAGACAAAGAAGAGGGATCGTGTCATTCCACTAAAAAAAAAATAAAAATTGAAATTGAAGGCGTCCAGATAAAATGAACAAATTCAGACTAGACTCCTATCTCAATAAAAGTACGAGTAGGTTTGATAAACGAAGGCAGGTCAATAAGTCAGTGTCTTTTTGAATTTCCCGCCTCTTAACTGAAATGCCAACACTGCTCCTATCAACAGGCAACTATCAGCTGACTCCTGTCGAAATTTGAACCAGCTGGGTCTTTTAATTTTTGTTTGACATCCATTAATAGCAGACTACCTCGTAATGTGAGAAGAAAATGGAAAAAAGTGAATTTCGTGTGCTCATTAAGCATTATGACAAAAATCCATGAATTTGGATAGGAATTGCTCCTTCATCCCCCCTTTTCTCTGGGTTTGGCCCCGAGTGACTATTTCTTGTTTCCAAACCTGAAAAAATGGCTCGGCGGAAAGAGATTTGACTCCAACGATGAAATCATCTCAATTTTGATGCCCTCGACAAATCTTATTTTTTGGAAGGGATAAAAAAAATTGGAGAAACGTTGGACAAAGTGTATAGCGCTCAAAGGAGACTACGTTGAAAAATAAAATAATTTTTTATCCAAAAACCTATGTTTCATTCAAAAAGTCACGGACTTAATTGACCTGACCTCGTAGCAAATCCTATTCACATGAGTGTAGTGGTAGCTTTATTTAGTAGAACAACCCAAAATCAAAAAAATAAAATATTTAAAAAAAAATTGGATTAAAAAGCAAAAGTCAAAAAAGAAATAGAAATTTTATTAAAAATAAAAAATAAGCAAAATAATTTTTCTATTATTTATTTATATGAAATATATTAGGCCCATTAATTAATTCAGAAAAAGTTCAATCTGTGATAAAGAAATGATTAATTGCCTGAATCGTAGATAGAAACCATCCCAGATGGTGTTAAAATTCATTTTTCAATTACTATAGGCTAATAATATCACGTGGATGAGCGAGCGAGCTCACCAACCACTAAATTCCCTCAAATCAAATTGCAATCTTAAAGTCTGACCAATAAATATGATTTTAAAATAATCCATTAAGCCTAATTTCCCAAAAAAATTCATGCTAATAGATTCGTGTTAGTAAAACACTTCATGCATATTTAATCTTTGTCACATGAACTAAATTATTTAAAGATTCTTCAACGATAACTAGCAAAGTTAAATATAGCCTAAAAACATGTGTTTTTTATTTTCTATTAATAAACAAATGGATGTATTATAGATTTTATGAAGCATACAGAGATAATTAGAAAAATAATATTTTAAGTAAAATTAGAACAAAAAAAAAAAAAACGGGAAGGGTTATTAATAAAATGGTAAAAATTTATTCGACCGTGATTTAGAAAGAAACATGTTTTGAAAAAAAAAGGAAATTTTTTTATGTCAATTATATTGCGAAAAAAAATAATGAGATTGTCTGGGGAGAGAAGAGATGCGGGGACTGGAGGCTGCAGGTCCTGGCAGGGCGTCTTTAAGGACTCAACAAGTCTCCATTTGAATTCAAGGCAGCCATCAAGAGCAGCCGCCCGCCATCTTTTATCTTCCAAATATAATTATGCAATAATATATAAGCCTGTATCTTGAAATTACTTTTCTTTTTCTTGATGTGATTATTTAGAAATAATACATTTGAGAAGAAAATTTATTATTATTATTTTTTACTTTTTAAATTAATCAAGAGTTGAAAAAAATAAATTTCTACCAGTCATTTTTAGTATTAATACAACGAATATTAAATAATACTAAAAAGACACTAAGTTATATGTATTTTATTTTTTTTTTGTAGAAATACACTTTATACAAAAAATCTGGTGTGATCGCTCAGTATATTCCCTTCGGTAATTCAAAGTTGTGTCCTGTGCTTGTCACACCAGATTTTTTGTTTCTACATATATTTAATTCCCTGTATGTAGACCCTACATTAGATAGAATTCAAGATATAAACTTTATAAATATGGGAAAATATTTATATTTTAACATTTATCCCCTTTTTACCATTAAGTACAAGAGTAAAGTGTACTTCAAACAATTTCGAGGGAAAAATTAGAATATACATTTTAAAGAACATCTAAAAAATAGTTGATTTATGAATGTTATTCAAAATCCTTAAAGCGAATTTTGAGGAAATAAAAAAAAACTGAAAAAGTTCATCAGTAAAATACTAGTACTCTTTAGCCGAATTTTTTTCAAAAGCTTCATCTTAGGTCCCAAACGAGTATCTAACTTAAATATAAAATTTCAACCTCCAAGGTCTTTTTATCCTTGAGTTATTTTGTTTACAGACAGGCAGGCAGACCATATTGCTGGACTAAGGGGACCTCAAAATTTATATTTGCATCAAAATCTCGACATTGAATTTTTAACATGAATCCAATATTTTCTCGATAGACTACACGTACATTGTATATATTACATTTATTTCATCTTTAGTTTTTATTTTAAAGAAATTTTCATATATTCGTAATAATAATAAGATGAAAAATCTGGTGTGACTGGCGCACAGCACACAACTTTCTCTTACCTTCGGTAATCGAAAGTTGTGTACTGTGCTTGTCACACCAGATTTTTTGTGTCGACATGTATTTAGTTTCCGACAGTAGGGTACATTCGATTTTCAAGATGTAAAATTTATAAGTGTGGGAAAATATTTATATTTTGTTACCATGGCAAGCATTTCTCCTATCTTTTCTATGGAGTACAAGAGTAAAGTGGTCTTCAGAAGATTTCAATCACAAAATGAGAACATACATTTTAAAGAGAATATAAAAAATAATTGATTTTTGAATTTAAAAAAAAATCGTTGGAGCAAATTTTGAGAAAATCGAAAAAAACTGAAAAACTACATCAGTAAAGTACTAGTACTTTTGGGCCGATTTTGTTCAAAAGCTTCGTGTCACGTCCCATGGGGGTGCCTAACTTAAATATAAAATTTCAACCTCCTAGCTCTTTTCGTTCTTGAGATATTTTGTTCACAGACACACACACAGACAGACAGACACACACACACACACAGACAGACCATGTCGCGAAAACCACTTTTTTGGATTCAGGGGACCTCAAAACGTGAAGATCCATCAAAATCTCGACATCGAATTTTTGACATGAATCCAATACTTTCTCTCTATATATATATATTACATATATACATAGGTAAGAGAAAGTAAAAAATCTAAATATATCTCTTTAATTCTATAATAAATGAAAAATTCTTTTTGATCGTCATAATACGAGTACACACATATCTTATATTCATAAATTATTCATTTTTTTAATTTAAATTTGTTCGGTTAAAAAATAAAATTTGAAATCATTTATCATAGGATAATATAACATGGAATAGGAAAAGGGTAATTATTTTAATTTTTTTTTTTTAGCCAAGTTGATTAACATTTATTTTAATGCTTTAATTTCGCTCTTTTATTTATAATAGATAGGGCGCCAATTTATTTCGAAATAAATCATCGTCAGGGGTGTATTCATATTTTATTGGTTAAAGAAGGGGAGCGAGCCTTTAATAAAAATTTTTAAAGTTTATATCTCGGAGAAATTATCGATTTAATGACAATCCAAATTTCAGATTATTAATGACAAGTTCTCCTGGATTTTTTAAATATGGCAGGGTGTCGTAGATAATTGAATATCTAAAAATTTTTTATTATACTGACTCTTTTCAAAAATCCCTATTTGTTTGAGATTTTTTTTTTTTTTTAATGTAATGGAAGTCTCAACATACTTCCTTTCAAAAGACACCTCATTAAGAGAGAATTCAAATGACGGCGGAGGAGACCGGGCAGTCAGTGTAATCATTAAATTCCAACTCGAAAAGGTGCCACTCCAAAGGATGGTTGGCACTTCAAAATCTGAATATGTTGGACAAAGAAAACGAAATTCGAAAGAGTTATGGATTGTTAGAGTTAATAAGTTAAACAAGTTTTTTTTTTACTTTCTCTTACCTCTATATATGTTAATATATACCGTATAGACAGAAAGTATTGGATTCATGTCAAAAATTCGTTGTCGAGATTTTGACGGATATACAAGTTTTGAGGTCCCCTGAATCCAAAAAAGTGGTTTTTGCAACATGGTCTGTCTGACTGTGTGTGTGTCTGTCTGTGAACAAAATATCTCAAGAACGAAAAGAGCTACGATGTTGAAATTTTATATTTGACAATAAGAGGATAAAGGAGCAAGCAGCCAGGTAGTTAGTCTCCACGAAATGAAACTCTCTATTGAGGAAACAGTTTCGGTTTTAATGAAATATAACCATCATCAGTCCATTTTGAGCTGAAAGCATAATCTGCTCCATCACCATCTCGAAAATCCTTTTATTTATTTTATTGAATATAATTATAGTTGGTGGCAATGTTGTCTTTCAGATAGATTTTGATTAAAATAAAATTGTAAACAATTTTAATAATTTTATATTTTTTATATAAAAAAATTCGAATATCAAATTTGTGTCAACTCATTGCCATTGACTTTTGCTCGGAGGGATTTGCTTGGGTTAGGTTGGATTATCGCCTTTCAATAAACAAACATGAGTTCGGTATACCATCATCACCTCTGACCCTATAAGAGGTCATTGTACAAAATATTTACTATAATATCAAATGTAATAAATAAAATCTCTCATTAACAAAAACAATTTTGTATCTCAAACTTGGCGCTTCGTATAAGCTGATTGCATTGCCTTGTATTTTATACAAATAATTTATGAATAATACACATCTACTGACAACTCCGCAATATGACTCAATGCTTTGTCATTTGAGCTCACACTGTATGTATCAGTTAAATATTGTTTGTAAATATTCAAATAATCTTTTGTTATTTTGATTTTTCTAACTCAACAATGCTTTCAGCTCAAAATGGACTGATGATGGTTATATTTCATTAAAACCGAAACTGTTTCCTCAATAGAGAGTTTCATTTCGTGGAGACTAACTACCTGGCTGCTTGCTCCTTTATCCTCTTATTGTCAAATATAACAGCCACTTCATCTCTTCAATTTTATATTTGAATTAGGCACCCCGCTGGGACTTGACACGAAGCTTTTGAACAAAATCGGCCAAAGAGTACTATTACTTTACTGATGTAATTTTTCAAAAATCACTTATTTTTTAGATGCTCTTTAATTCTCATTTTGCCATTGAAATCTTCTGAGGACCACTTTACTCTTGTACTTCATAGGAAAAATAGGAGAAATACTGTAGTTAGAATGGTAACAAAATATATTTTTTTATATTTATATCTTGAATTCTAATGTACTGCCGGGAATTAAATATATAAGGACACAAAAAAATCTGGTGTGAAAAGCACAGAATTCAACTTTCAGTTAAGGAAAGAGAAAGTGTTCTGTGCGACCAGTCATACCAGATTTTTTGAAATGTCAATTAATTGAGATATATAAACTAAAATCTAATTTAATTTAAATATACCCCCTAAAGAGAGATTGTGTATATTTATACGCTTGGTATATTATGATTATATATACACACAGGGGCAAAAGTTAAACCAAGAGCCGGTTGCTTTGGCCTCATAGAGAGATCCTAATCGGGACAAGGCACAGGTATCCCGAGTTGCCGGCTGCCCTTTTGCTTTGATGACGCTCTGGTATTTAATGGCTGGTTAGTTCGAAACCGGCTGCCTACCGACCGTGACAATTGACATTTGGACGGGGACTCCAGAGGTTTGGAGGGACTCCAGGGGGATCGCCCAGGGGCGTTATCGAGAGCTCGTGTGCGATCCATACCGTCCAAGGGCGGGTTTTGAAGGGCTCTCCCCCTGCTCTCCCGGGCCCCCGGTGGGGGAAAACCCACCGCCCGCTAGATTAGCTCTTCTCTCTTATCAGCCCCCTTCCCATTAGGAATATGCTTTTTCATAGCAGACTTTTTTCACATTTCCCTCTTTTTTCTTGATTATCTAGAGATATATTTAGGTTATCATTTATATTCCTTAAAGGTGTCTGTCGACGGTCGATTAGTTTTTAAATTTATTTCTTAGATAGAATAAAATAAAATGAGAAAAATAAGATTATTTTATTTCTTATGTTTAGGATTCCGATTGAGGTCATCTTCAGTGGATTGTTTTTGATTTAATGAATATAATCATTTCGAGGATTGAATTGATTCGCAAGCCAATCTCTCTTGGCATATAGGCCTATATGGCGTTTAGCATGTTCTGGATTTATTATAAATTTTGAACAATTTTCTGAGGGGCGTCCATGAATTATCTTAGCTGAGGGATGGGCAATTCGTTTTATTCGCCATAATGATTTTGAAAATTTGAATAGGAACAAAAAATTTTTTTTTGGTTGTGTCGAGAGTAGTGTAGGGTTGATGTAAAGATCTATATAAGATTTATTCTAAGAGCAAGGTGAATAAGCAGCAAGGGCCCATCCAGAGAAGTTTTTCGAGGGGGGAGGGGGTAATTTTTTTTTGCCCTTGGGCCATAGCAGATATCCAGTACAAGACTGGTCTAACTCAAAAGTTTGAGTTTTTTGCACAAATTTTCTTAATATTGCCTTTTGAGTTATTAATTCCTAAAGTTACGATTTCTCCCCTAGGAAATGTATAGAGAAATATCTATGTGTTTTTTGCATTGATGTATTCTGTAAATATAAACAAATCCTCAAGCAGCCAATGGATTACGTAGTAATAATAATTTTCTCATAATTAAGAAAAGGCGAGGGTCCGCCGCAGGCGGGCTCGAGCCAGCTGGTGGGGGGGTCCAGGGGGGGGTTTCGCCCCTGGCTAGGCGCGAAACCCGTCAAAAGCAGGCGGTGCATCTAGTTTATATTTATATTTACACAACACAAAAGCCGAAAAAAAATTAAAAACCCCTGGATCTGTCGATTAGTACTCATACATTATACCAAAACATCACTAC
>JAKCPI010023775.1:0-10753 GCA_023213315.1 Euborellia annulipes | reverse complement strand
AATCCCTTGAATTTAAGGTGTAAACAGACAAGTAAATTTATTTCTTTATTTGCCCTCTCGGCTACTGAGGCTAGAGTTTAATTGTATAAATACTGGATGGCTCCTCAGGGCTACCCAAACGAAGTTCCGCCGTGCTTTTTACTTTCTCTTACCTCTATATATGTTAATATATAGAGAGAGAAAGTATTGGATTCATGTCAAAAAATTCGATGTCGAGATTTTGATGGATCTTCACGTTTTGAGGTCCCCTGAATCCAAAAAAGTGGTTTTCGCGACATGGTCTGTCTGTGTATCTGTATGTGTGTGTCTGAGTGTGCTTGTCTGTGAACAAAATATCTCAAGAACGAAAGGAGCTAGGAGAATGAAATTTTATATTTAAGTTAGGCACATGGGATATGACACGAAGCTTTTGAACAAAATCGACCAAAGAGTACTAGTACTTTACTGATGCACTTTTTCAGTTTTTTTTTTAATTTTCTCAAAATTCGCTCCAACGATTTTGATTAAAATTCAAATATCAAAATAAGAATAATTGATAACTTCTCCCCATACACACATAACAAAAACAAACACAGACCAAACAAACACATATTATGTCAACACCAGTGGCGTATTCAGGGGGGCCCAGGGAGGCCGGCCCCCCCCCAAAGCCTTCTCCAAAACAAAAAAATACCTATTGTTTTCCCTAATGATTTTTTTTTTTAAATAATTATTTTATTAACTCTCATAAATTCTAAAATCTAACAAAAAACTTATAAATAATTGAAAAATTCTCTAATATTTACGAATTTTGTATTAAAATTATTTTTTATTTCAAGAAAAAATTTTTTTTTTTAATTTGTTTTTTTTTATTTATAATTATTATATTATCTAAAAAAAATTTCTCCACTTTAAGTTTCTTGGAGAAGGGGGGGGTTCATTAAACTTTTGGCCCCCCCCCCCCAAGCAGAAATCCTGGCTACGCTACTGGTCAACACACAACAAATAATGCAAACACAAAACAAATAATGTACACTCTATTCAACACATCAAACTAACGGTACGTACTGAAAATTATTATAAAAATTCTTGTAAATTCAAACCAAATTTTGTAGATAAGCTTGTAAACGTATATACCTTATTATATTAATTGCTGAAAAGGAATCTCTTAAATTTAAAGTTGTGGGGGGTAAACAAAGGAAAGTCGAGATTTTTCAGATTAATATGTTTTTTTTGATTTATTCAAAAAGAAATATTTTTTTTATGTTTTTAATGGTAACGAGTATCTGCTTCTTTGATATATAAAGATTAATGATTTAGTTTTAAATAATTATACTAATTAATAATTAAGTGTAATTAATATTATGGATTGTTCAAAGTTTTCAATTTTTATATTAATTTTAATGATTTTTATATTTTTTATTTTTAATTCCAAGCTTGGATGAAAATTTTTTATTATAATTAAATATATTTTTTTTATAAAAACAAAAGCTAGCTTTTTATTAAACACTGCACTGAGGGGAAAGGGAACTGATGAAAATCTTATCTTTGATGTGGCTCCCACGAAGACATTTGCTGCTACCGGTGATGGTCCAAATCAGCAGAGATGAAGATGTGACCAATGGTCGTTGATAATGTGATTCTTCTTTGAAGATATGAATTTCGGTGGTTTTTTAACACATCAAAAAATATATAATTTGTTGTAGTTGATTGAGAGTAAATTAAACGTGTAAACTAATTGATAAGAAATTGGGGTTCATTATAAAGGGTTGGAAAGAGAGAGTGAAATACAAGACGTGTAGTCTCTCTGGCATCTAGGCTCTCAATGCCGTTTCACCCTTTGTCTCTTCGCGGCGCGCGCACCCCTTTCGCGTCATCGTCGCCGCACAAAATTTTCAATTTAATCAAATTTATAATTTATTTAATATAAAATTGCAAAATAATTCTTTTGTATAATAAATGAATCTGATATTATTAATTAATATCTCAAATCACATAATAAAATAGTATTCTCATATATTTATTTTATTTTATAATTAATTAAACAAAGGTGGCTAATTCGCCTATAGGGTAACAACCTATATACATAAAACATAATACATTAACATTGTCATATACCAATTATAAATATACAAATGTAATTATTTTTCACATTTTTAGCCGACCTGTTTTGATGGTACGTGTGTCGAAATCGATAGTCGAGAGATTAAATAATTTTAAAAAATTCGTTATTATTTTAATTATTCCCATAACTTCAAAAATCAATTATTTTTTAGATTCTCTTTAAAATGTATATTCTTACTTTGTGATTGAAATCTTCTGAAGACCACTTTACTCTTGTACTTCATAGAAAAGATAGGAGAAATGGTTGCCATGGTAACAAAATATAAATATTTTGCCATACTTATAAATTTTACATCTTGAAAATCGAATGTACCGTACTGTCGGAAACTAAATATATGTCGACACAAAAAATCTGTTGCGACCAGTTACACTAGATTTTTTGTCTTCGAGGGGGCCGGAGCCTCTCTGAGCTCGGATGAATACGGAAATATTTAGACACGGGCCTCTCAGGCTGCATACAATATTTTTGTGTATGGGGGGGAGGGGGGAAAATCTAAAAATATGAGTTCGTCCCCCTCACCCGAAAAAAATTAAATACGCCCCTGCCTGAGGCTATTTCAAATTTTGAGTTAGTGGTCCGTAAATGTTATTTCCTCTAGAAGATGATTCAATAACTTTAAATCTATCTAAAGCAGTGATTCCCAACCTGGGGGCGATCGCCCCCAAGTGGGCAATTTGGGATATCAGGGGAGCAATAAATAAGTAGGGGGCGATGAGTATTCAAAGGGGAAAAATTATTAGTTTACTAAAATTTAAAAGAATAAATCAAAGAGAAAAATCCCCTATTTAGGATGGTCAGGATAGAAGAGGAAAAAATATTGTCATAAAAATAAAATAGTCTGAAGATAATTCCAATCTAGATTTGGAAACGTCATTTTTGTTTTACCAAAAAAATATCCATTTTTGTTATTTTCTTCAAAATTATTATTAGATTTTTGAAAAGATTACGCCAGGAAAGAAATCAGACAAAAATTTAATCAATCTTTATCTAATTTTTAATTTCGACAGAAGGCGTTTCGAACGCAAATCGCGTCCTTCCTCAGGACAATCTGTAAATAGTATCCCATCTGTATTTTACTAACTACCTGAGGAAGGACGCGATTGCATCCGAAACGTCGGTTGTCGAAATTAAAAAATTAGATAAAGATTGATTAAACTTTTTTGTCTGATTTCTTCCCTGGCTTCCATTTGAAAATTTCAACGTTTCAGTCACTATTTCTGCAGTTTTTGCATTTTTTCACTTTGAAAAGAAAACGTAATGAAAAGAGGGCGATAGGTGAAAGACAACCTCCAGAAAGGGGCGATGGGCCAAAAAAGGTTGGGAATCACTGCTCTAAAGGAAAGAGACAAATTCGAATAATTTTAAAATTAAAAGAAAAAACCCCGGAAATGAAAACGAAGCAGTCATTCTAATAATTTCTTGTGTATTTATCTATCAAGATAAAAAAATTAATTAATTATGAGATTTAAAACGAAGAGATCAAAGTTGGTGCCGACTCTAAATCTATTTTCCTATAAAGATTTCGCTAATAAATGATAAGAACCTGTTTGCGCTCACCTGATTGATTGATCGGTTGAAAACAATCAGTAGACACGTTAGAAAAGCCACTGAATGGGAAATAAAAAGGAAAGGAACTCCGCCGCGAGGCGCTCTCTTGGAAAATGTCTGATTGTCTGATCAAGCAAATCGTGGGGGGGGAAGAGTGTCAAGAAAGCCAACGCATTCATTAATTATGTAATAACTTCTAGCATTTGAATAACTAAAACTGCGTTATCAATAGTCTGAATAACATTTCAACTTGTATATAGGACAAATTGGATAAAAATAGACCGTAAACAATATTTGTGTATCACACGCTGCGTTTAGAGAACAAAAAAAAAAAAAAAAAATTAAGCTCTTTTAAGAGAGTTAATTTAATTTCATTTTTTATTTATAGAAGTGACGTTTTATATATTAAGAGATTATATTTTATTGACTTTTTTAGAGAGCACCGTCCCCAAAAAATTCCCTAAAAACAAGTTAATCTGAATAACTCTACGAGCATTTTTTGAAGTCTAGCGCCCCGAATGAAGATCTGAATTCGCATTTGATTTTTCCCAGGGCGGCAAAATTTTTTGCCCCGCCGTGAAAATCATTTTACCTTTTTTTTTTTTTTTAGTATACCATTGTATATACACAGGAAGTTTTTTTTTTAGGGTGACTAAATTTTTTTCCGCCCTGCGAAAATTTTTTTTTATTTTTTTTTCTGGCATGTTTTTGTTTTTGCGAATTAATTTTACCTTTTTTTTTTAGAAAATCAAATTTTATTTCGGGGGGGGGGGCATTCCCTTGGCCCCCTTATATGCCCCCTGTTCACTGTATACCCGTATATATGTATATACGCCTCTGAATTCAACAGATACATTATTAATGTTGTTAAATTGTTTAATGAATTTAATTATTACCATCTGTAACAATTGACAGACTGTGCCGAGGAAGAGCGCGACGAGCGCCCGGAACGTCGACAGTTTTTTCCTTTTCCTTGGCTGCAGTGGCGTACCGAGGGGGGGGCGGAGGGGGCAGTCCGCCCCAGGCCCCGAGCCGGCATAGGCCCCCCATATATTTATAAAAAAAATATTTAATGAAAATTTTTCTTTCTCTTTGAAAGACCCCGGGGCCCTCAGGGCTCAAGTAAAAACGGAAAAATTTAGATTAAAAAAAAAAACAAACAAAATTTAATGAAAATTTTTCTTTGAGAGACACTGACCTCTTGGGGTTCAGGGATATACAGTATTTTAAAAATTTTGTGTATGGAGGAGAGAGATATTTAAAGATGAGCCCTCCTCCCCCCAAAAAAAAATTCAATATAAGGCCCCCCTTCTAGTGCCGCCCCAGGCCCCCAACTGCCTCGGTACGCCTCTGCTTGGCTGATTCCATTTCATACATCTACTGTATAATTGATACCCACAGCCAGTATAATAATTCTAAGAGAATAAAATGTTATTTGAATATTAGTTAAAATACTGAATTAAGTGGTATATTAAAATAATAATGTAGAGAAAACAGATACAGTGGAATGATCTAAAAATATTTTAGATAAAAAAGTTTTTATTTAAAGCTCAAATACAATGAAAATTTTTTAAACAAATATTATTTTAAATAGGATACATCAAAATATTAACTTTAAACGATACTTATGTTAAAGGCACCATAGATCATTTTTGGATAATTACAAAAAAAATTGTTAATATTTTCGCCGAGTAAGGCAATAAAATTATGGTCACCCTACCCCATTGTTAACACTGACAAATTATGTTATGCTAACTTCCGACCCCGCCTGCATCTATGTACTGGATCTATGATCTTTAGGAGTTGTATTCACCTAGTGGGGTCCCGGAATTTTGGCTGGATTTCTTCCAATTATTGTCTTTGGTTTTAAAAATTAGGTAGTGAAATTTGACATGTTCTGGCGTGGCTAGTACCGAGAGAGCAGTGGCAGATGGGGGAGGGTATTAGATGTAGTCTGTAAAATAATCTGCTCTGGTTGTCTCGTCTTTTATATAGCCTACATATATCGTCTGCTGAGAATGCTGAGTGGCGAAAGGCGGAAAATCAATTTTTGAGTTGTTAAAACGTCTTCTCTTTTGACAGTGGCGAAAATATATTTCCATTCTTTGCTATTGATTCTGGCCTGTTTATGTTTACACAACTTTCAAACGCCTTTTCTCGAATTGTTGTATTTCGGACTTTCGCCACTCAGCATTCTCAACAGGCGATATATTCTTTAAATGTTATTTCCACTCTTAAGATTATTTATTTCTGTAGTAGGGAAAATCAGAGTTTGCCAGCGATTTGTCCACCCATTCGTTGATTCTCCGTTGATGAAAATCAGTTAATTCCTCTTTGTAATTGCCAATCTCGCCTCTGAAAACAAAATATTACGAGTGAGCTCCACTTGATTTTCAAATAGTGTATAAATAATAATATGAAAGAGAACTGACTTTCTGAAGAAGGCTCCTTTGCCCTTGGGTTTCTCTGGTCCTGTTGTCTTATTCACGGAAGCATTATCCCGCATGGAGGAGAAACTCAAATGATTGCAAAGTTCGGTTATTTGTGATGCGGTCAGCTCAGGACGGCCGAGGAACGCCGCCGTTTTGCGAATCACTCCAGGAAGATCCTAGACAATCCTTTTAAGTTAATCGATCTCGACGGGTGAATACATCCTCGATTCGTGAGATAAATAAAATTTTACCTTTTTCATTTCCTCAAAAGAGTATATCAAAATATGCGGCTGCTCACGTCTTTTCCAAAAAGACAAAATATGATTCCAAAATGGAGAATATCCTCCTAAATAAAACAATTATATATGATTTAAACTTTCGACAGTTGGTTCTCATTGAAACATTTTGTAAATTAAAATTAAATATACAAATTAAACACTAGGTTATTTGTTTCAAAGGATTTATTAATTAAAAAATTAACACTTGATACGTATTTCGACAATTCCTTGTCATCATCAGAAGTGATTATATTCTAATACATGAAAGTCTAATACATGCTGTATCTACTTTCATGTATTAGAATGTAATCACTTCTGATGATGACAAGGAAATGTCGAAATACGTATCAAGTGTTAATTTTTTAATTAATAAAACCTTTGAAACAAATAACCTAGTGTTTAATTTGTATATATAATTTTAATTATATATGGAAAATTTATTACCAGAAGAAAATATACCCTCTGTGCCATATTAATAGTCTTATTTGCTGTTTAGATTTTGTCAGGGCCGGATCTAGGGGAGGGGGGGGCAGTGGGGGGCATATGCCCCGGGCGGCAGATATCAGGGTGGCGGCAATTAAAGAAAGATTTACTAAAAAAAAAAAAAAAAAATGTAAAATGATATGAATTTTGTATAGAAAATTTTAAGGAGGGGGCAGCAAATTAAATTATGCCCCCCCCCCCCTAAAAAATCTCCTAGTTACGGATGGATTTTGGCTTAAACAGTTCTAAAGGAGGAGGAGTGAAACTGTTACGCATGTTTTTACCGATAAGATGGCGTTGTTTGTCTTAAAAATTAAATAAAAAAAACACCTATTACGAAAATTTGCCAAGAGATGTCAGAATGGTCGCAATTATTTAATGCATTTGGTTGATTTTCATTGATCTTTTATCAATGAGACGGCCGCTTCTGCACCCTCTTGTTACTTCAATCTCACATTTTCCCTTGTCTCAAATTTTACATTCAATTTTCAAGAAAAAAAAGTTGAAATTTTGCTATTTTGATAAATTAATTCAAATATGACTATTATTATGATTTAATACATAAATTACTTACTCTTATCATTGACGAAATCTTCAAAAAATCCCTCCAACGTTTCACCATTATTCACAAGTAACACCAAATGATAATAATAAGAGACGACCACATCCCTCGGGTCTCGCATCACATAAATGATCTAAAAAAAAGAATAATTTTAAATAAAATTTGTTCGTAATTTTATTCAGGTATTATTGATGACATTGGGGAATGAGAGGGGTCCTCCAAACCTGTCAAAATCTTTTCTACTTTATAGTTAAATGGAAGGGCGGATACAAGGGGGAGGGGAGGTAAGGAATGCAACTTAAAATTACCGAAGGTAAGAAAAAGTTGTGTGCTATGCGAGCAGTCACACCAAATTACCCCCCCTCCGAAAATCTCCTCTGGATCTGTAATTGGTCAAATGGCTCCAAAAAACTTATATGCAGCCTACTAAGGATGAATTGCTTAGGCCAAAACTACGACCCGTTGTTTTACTATTCGACAAATAGACAGTGTTTTATTTTAACGTAGGGCGTCGAAGAAAATTCTGATTTTTACTTTCTCTTAGCTATGTATATATATAATATATATATATATGAGAGAAAGTATTGGATTCATGTCAAAAATTCGATGTCGAGATTTTGATGGATCTTCACGTTTTGAGGTCCCCTGAATCCAAAAAAGTGGTTTTCGCGACATGGTCTGTCTGTCTCTCTCTCTCTGTGTGTGTGTGTGTGTGTCTGTGAACAAAATATCTCAAGAACGAAAAGAGCTAGGAAGTTGAAATTGTATATTTAAGTTAGGCACCCCCATGGGACGTGACACGAAGCTTTTGAACAAAATCGACCAAAAAGTACTAGTACTTTACTGATTCACTTTTTCAGTTTTTTTCGATTTTCTCAAAATTTGCTCCAACGATTTTTTTTAAAATTCATATATCAACTATTTTTTAGTTGCTCTTTAAAATGTATATTCTCATTTTGTGATTGAAATCTTCTGAAGACCACTTTACTCTTGTACTCCATAGAAAAGATAGGAGAAATGGTTGCCATGGTATCAAAATATAAACATTTTGCCATACTTATAAATTTTACATCTTGAATTTAATTGTACCCTACTGTCGGAAACTAAATACATGTCGACCCAAAAAATCTGGTGTGACAAGCACAGTACACAACTTTCGATTACCGAAGGTAAGAGAAAGTTGTGTGCTGTGCGCCAGTCACACCAGATTTTTTTAATAAAGTTCCAAACCAGTATCATCATTTGCAATATATTTTTATTGAAAACAGCTGAGGTTTTCTCCATTTTCCTTCTACCAGGGCCGGATCTAGGGGGGCAATGGGTGCATATGCCCCGGGCGGCAGATATCAGGGGGCGGCAATTAAAGAAAGATTTACTAAAAAAAAAGGTAAAATGATATGAATTTTGTATAGAAAATTTTAAGGAGGGGGCGGCAAATGAAATTTTGCCCCCCCCCCCCTCAAAAATCTCGTAGTTCCGGTCCTGCCTTCTACACATAGTTAATAAAATAAACATACTTAGTAAGTTTGTTAAATAAAATACTGTAGGATTTCAAACAATTTCTAATAAAATGCCTAGAATTGTTTGAATAAAGCTTATTATAGAAATAAAAGAATACCTTTGGTTTGACTTGATCAATCCCTCTAGGAAGGAGTTCATATGGCAGATGACTTTTTAATAGTCGAGGAGATGGAAAATCCTTGACCAACGACACATAATCCTTGCCGGAATTTGTTAATCTGGAATATCTAAAAACAAAACTTATATGAATTATCATTATTGATTAGAATACTGTAGTATATTTAAATGGAAGCCTGACAACAATGAGTATGCAACTAATACTTTTTCTTAAATAGCCTAATTAAAAAAAAAAAAGAAAAAAAGGTCCGGGGATATTGAACCACTTTCTAAAAATATATTTAGATTTTATGTAGCTTATATGGTCCAGTATGCATTGCACAAAAATGACTATTTTTCGATATTTTTTTGCCTAAAAAATGAGGTTTTTCGAGAAAAAATTGTTTTTGAGCTTGATTATTTTATTTATTCTATTAGAGTTTTTCTTTCTGCACAAAATGACATCACATTTAGTCTGATCTGATTCGCCGTTCGGAATCTACAAGGATTTAAACTTTCAAATTAGAATTTACCGCAGCGCGGTAAAATGAAATGATAGGAAAAAAATAAATGGTGAAATCTTTAGCTGAAGAATCATTCTTTCTAACCGTATATTCAACATAATTATACCTCTTAAGACAGAGGAGTTATTCAAGCCGATAAACTTTTTCGTGCATGACTCCCTACCCGGACACTATAGACACATGATTTCCCCAAAATGTTAACAAGAAAAATATAGGTACTAAAAGATATAAATATTTACTCAATATAGGGAAATCGGTCTTCCAGATATTCTTTTTTCGCCCGGTCGTAATCAAAATTATTCATCAGAAGCCAAACCATCTCTTGGGTCCATGTCGTACCTGAGAAGAAGAAAAAATCCTCATTTATTTTCCGATAAAATAATAATAAATATACCAGTATACTCACCACATTTAGGGTAGGTGACCACCCAGACGTCATCAGGACGGATTTCAATGTCTCTTATATCAGATAAAGATTCAGCAAGGGAACGAATTAGCACGGTGCCTATCGGTTTGACTCGGACACAACCTGGCCTATCTTTCACCTCTTCTAATTCGAATTCCTCACTCATCCTGTAACAACTAAATAATCAAAGATGAATGAATGTAGAGTGAGCAATTTTTTTTCGCTTAAAGACCTTTTTCAGAATCGGCGGTGGTAGGTGACTTGGGAATGCTAACCTTGCATTACTTATCTAGCAAATACCTTTGTTATAACTTGCGTAAATAACAAACACATAAATATTTTATTTTCATTTTTTTACTGATTAGATAGAAATATTTAGTATAATTCTTTGAATTTATGAATAAAAAAAAAAAATAAAGTCTTTCGATTGGAGAAAGTTGAATAGCCACAGAGATCGTTATGGAAATAGGTGTTCACCCTAGGTGAGGCTATTAAATATCGAGACTGACGCTCTAAAATTGTTTTTCATACATATTTACTTATTATTATCTTCAATATCCACTCCTGCTCTATCCCTTCAACGCTCCATGCGAATCTTTCATTGTTCGAAACAGTACTTCTGTCAGCTTCTTTTGGGCACGTGTTTTTTTCACAGCTTCAACGGACTCAAATCTTGTTTGTTTTAAAGCAGATTCCATCTTATCACTGGCGCAACTACGGGGGGTTTAGGGTTTTAACCCCCCCCCCCCCCAGGAGATTAAAAAAAAATCAAAATGTATATTACAAATAGAAAAAAAAA
>JAKCPI010023773.1:0-26038 GCA_023213315.1 Euborellia annulipes | reverse complement strand
CACCTTTTAAATAAATATCATCTTCCGCTAAACGAAAGATAATTGGAACACTCGGGTACATTCGTAACGATTCTTTTATGACTCGGTCTAAATAATTCATTGATTGAAGATCCGCAAATGTTGCTCGTCTTGAAGATCCTCCAAAAATTGAATTTAATTCCTCGACAATTTTTTCCTAAAAATAAATTTTATTAATTGACGGATTTTATTCAAGATAGCGATTGGATTGTGACCTGTATTTCGGGATATTTGGCGATGTTATAGAGACAAAAAGAAATCCCTGAGGTGGTGGTGTCGTGTCCTTCGAAAACAAACGTGTCCGATTCCTCTCGAATATCAATATCAGTAAAAGATTCATTTTTCTCTTGAATATCCAGAAGGAGATCAAGGAAAGCCAACTTTTTCTTTATAAATTCGTCGTCGTTTTCTTCCTTTTTGATCGTATTCAATTTTGCTTTTTTTCTTCTTTCAATTAACTGAAAAATATGAAAAAAAATTAAAAAAAAAAAAAAGTAAATAAAGAGTAGAATGATTATTTAGAAAAATTACTTCGGTTGTAAAATTGTGAAGAATTTGAACATGTTTCTTTTGACTCTTTCCATCGGAAGTTAAATCGAAAATTTCCTGTTTATAGAGCCAGGGTTTAGTTCCACGCATCATCATGATACGCGACGCTCTAGATAAAAAATAGAAATAAAAATTTAAAATTTAGAAAAAAGAAAATTAAGGGGGTTCAGGAGTGACGTCTAAACGTACTTTAAAAAAAACTAGACTATTATAAGGAATTTTTCAATGCGGTTTTTTTTTAATGAATTAAATTCATAAGAGATTATTGGGACATCGAGCTATAATTATTGTAATGACTTATTAAAAAATTATCGTAATTAATTTTTTTGTTATCAAGCAAATACAAAAAAACAATCTGTCCCAATAATCTTTAATTTTTTTAAATTTAAAAATGAATTTATTGTTATTATTAATCACATATTAATTAAAAATTAATATTAATTATCACATATTAATTTAAAATAAGCTTTAGATGATTTATTTAAAGATCAAATGTCAAATCAGTTCAGCATTCTTGCAATAGATGGCAGGCTAGTCTAACAGCTGATCCCCTTTTGGCCTATATTTATATATTTTTATGCTTTTATAAAAGATACATAATATATAATAACATTTATAAAGTATTTATTGTTAAAAGATCAATGAAAATCAACCAAATGCATTAAATATTATTAGCTACCATTCTGACATCTCTTGGCAAATTTTTGAATTACTTGATTTTTGGGCATACTTTTTATGACACACAACGCCCTCTTGTCGGGAAAAACATGCGTAACCCCTTCGCTCCTATTCCGCCTTAGATAAGATTGCAGTCAGGGAATTCTCAGATTTCTTTCAAATTATTTTAATTCATACATGACAATTATTTATCAAATATACTGATTAATACAGTATATCTATTTTGGCCAAAATGGCATACAAATTCCGAAGGCCAATAAATAAATAAATATATCTATTTTCCCACATAAAAAGGAAGCTCAGTAGTAGGGTAACTAGATAGGGGCGAAGAGGGGCGCTCGCCACCCCCCCTCCCCGCCCCAGGTGCACCAAGCCCTTGGCGCCCTCGATACCGACATAGCCGCCCTGCTGCATCTAACAGTAAGCCCATTGGCGGTGATTTTATCATATTCTTTCCAAAGATTGCCCGCAAAATTGATAGTTTTCTTTAAAATTATATTACAACTTAACTAGTTGAGCTTCGCCACCTCCGCCATTAAAGGCTAGTTACGCCAGTGAACGTCAGAGAAACGGGCATCTCAGCCCTGATGATAGTTCAAATCCTGGGAACCTCCAAAACGTTATTGCAAAAAATAGTGGCTGAATGTATAATTTATAATGAAGATAGCCAAAGCAAAATAAATAATTTTTTTTTTTTGCTTTATTGAACAACAATGTCGACGTTTCGGGCGATTCTTCCGGCCTTCATCAGGACATGTATTTTATTTAGCTCGAGCTTTGAGGGTCAGTCTTGGCTTAGTGATGTTAATCTTGAATCAGAAATCACGAAGGTTCGCACCTAAGCCAGGAGCTGCCAAGAGCCTTTGTGTTCGCGCTAAAAACCGGACAGCCGATGGATCAGTGCAAACGCCGACGCAAACGTTACACCTAATGCTCGTAGGGTCGTCCACACGCAGAATTCGCCCGACAATTCACATTACACGACAAATACGAATTTATGACATGTATTCCATTCAGAACGTGGGTATTTATCGAAAATTAATCTCGCAATAATCGTAATTATTTATTTATTTATTTTCTCTATATAATAATCAGTTTTTATCCAACTTGATCTCGATTTGTTTGTTTATTTTCTTTTCTCATTTCAGAATAAGTGAGGGAAAGAGGATTGGGCACAAAATACTATAATAAATTCTATTTTCTTAACAAACCTACTCTCTAAGGGTTTCCAAATATTCGCAGTCTTCAAATTTTTGTACACATAATGAAACTCCCATCGTCGATTCTGAAAAATCGAAAAAGTGTTGTTAAAATATCAGCTCTTTTTTTAAGAAAAATAGTTTATAATAGTCTTTTCCAATCCATTCTCCAAAGCGAAATGATTGAACAAGATTATATGATGATTTATTTTAGGAATAAAAGGAGAATAAATAATTTATTTTTTTTTTTATTTTCTCATCTTTCAACAGAGATTGAGTAGCTCAGCGCCATCTATGAATCGAGTGGTCAAGTTTCGAACTTAAGTGCTAAGGGCAACTAATCCCCCCCCCCCCCCCCCAACTAATATATCTCGACACAAAAAATCTGATGTGACAAGCACAGTACACAACTTTCTCTTGCCAAAGGATAAGAGAAAGTTGTGTGCTGTGCGACCAGCACACCAGATTTTTTTCATTTTTTTTCGACATTTCGAAATTCGTTTCTCAACTAAACACTTCTAACATGAATCTGAATATGTATGTACCCAAGACAAAAGAAGATTAAAATAAAAAAATAATACAAACCAAGCATAACATCCAAAGCGCAGAGAGTGACAGGTTTATAAATATCAACAGAAGCATCCCCTACATATTTACGTAGATTCTCTACTAAAATTTCACAATTTGATGCAAAAATTTCAGTAAATGATTCAAGAATTTTAAAATGAAATGCAGGTGTGATCAATTTACGATGTCTGTGCCAGTGTTCTCCTGCAAATAAATAAAAGCATTTTTATTTCAAGTTTAGATGCAATTTTATTAAGACTAGACTCAAGGTTCGCTCCCTGGAAAAAAGTGTTTTCAAATAAAACTTGATTAGGTGGTAGTTAGTCCAAATATCATAGAAGACAATGTGGAGGAAGGCCGTAATACAGATTAAAGACGAAATGAAAGAAGACTTCTATCGGCCCGAATTATTTATTTTTCCTCTGTCGACGTTTCGGGGACTAAACGTCACCCATCTTCAGGACCTACATTACAAACAATTGTTTGTCTTCTTTCATTTCGTCTTTAAAACTTGATTTTTAACCATCAAACAAATATGTCAGGTAGTATGGGAGATGCTTTAAAAATAATCTTTTCCCAAAAAAATACAGCTTAGATATGATTTTATTTAAATTTGAAGTACAGATATACTGTATAAACACAAATTTTTGTTACTTTTTATATAAATACATATGTAGTAAAAAAAAATATATATATATATTCTTATTTTTATTTGGCGGTGTTCGCAATGCATATAAAGTGAATTTTCAATGACTACCAAAGCTTCTTGAGTCCATTCTTCACAACCCATGCATTGGAACCAATTTTCATTAGTTTCCTCCACATGCAATACAATCGTATTTAATTTCACATGTTGAATCCTTAGGCCTTCCCTAAGTTAGTTGAATTTTTTGGTAGGTTTTTTTTGTTTCCTGATCGGATTTTTTTTCCTTTTCACAATCTTTGTTTAAATTCATGATTTTTTTGGCAATTTTTCTTGTCTTTTTCCAAGTAATTTTTGACCGGAGTTGACGTCAGGACTTCACTTTTTCGGTATTTCTTTTTCTAATAGAGATATTTTTTTTTTCTAAAATCATTTTTACAGCACATTCCATTTCCATTCTCCTCGTCCCGGAACCAAAATCACCATCAAATTATCACCAAATCAAATGTTGTTGGACGTCTACTACCCGAATTAGTGATGTCCCATAATACCCGTGAGAGGTCACCCCCAAAAATCCGTTGGCTTAACCAAACTAATTATTTCAAATGTTTTATAACAGAAAATTAGAATAAAGAATACTGTTTTATTGTATGAATTAACTGAATGTTATCTATCACGGTATCTAGACCCTGTCCCATACTACCCGCCTCTCCCCTGATAGAAAAAGTCGTTTTTCCGATTTCTAACAGATTTAATAAAAACTAGAATGGAAATTAATAATTTTATAATACATACCCGTGCTAGTAAGAAGTCCTTGTCCCAACCATGGTCTTAACACCAAATAAAGATCGCCTTTTGTGATTGCTTTGGTACTTGTCATAACCACCTGAAAATTATAGAATGTAACTATTAATTGACTTATGACAATAAATGCATGCACACACAACTATAATAATTTGAATTTCTTGAATTTTTCAATTATTTACATCATAAAGAAAAAATCGAGTGAAAAATTAAAAAAAAATAATTTTAGGGGGGGGGGGGGGCGGAAAAAACTTTTTGAAATGTCGAATTTTAGGAAGAGGAAGAGTTTTTATTTTTCATTTTAAAGATTTGATTAATATATTTTTCGAATTAGAACCTGATTTCCAATTCCGGGAGATTTGTGAATCCCTGATAAGGGGGGTTCCCTACCCCTAATTTTATACTGGCAGTCCTTCTGTTCTTTACATGTCTGTCCCTTCCTTCGATATTTTCAACAGGCGTCAGACCGCGCGACAGGCCGGCTTGTTTTATTTCTTCAGGTCGTAAAAAACCCATACCGTCGACCCCGTACCAAGAGATTAATAATGGCGAGGGCAGAAGAAGAAGAAGTTTCGAAGTCTATGCGTTACAAACAGACTATCTTTTATATAATAGTATAGATATAAAAGAATTCATGCATTTGGCATCCAATTATACCATATTTAACAAAAATATTTTGTTTTTACGCACTATTTTATGTTTATTTGAGAAACCCCATAAGTCAACGAAATTTAAAATTCAATATAAATTCATGTATATATGATCCAGGGCAATTGAAGAATATTGACAGTGTATTTGATAGAGTAAAAACGAATCAGACTGGAAAAATGTTCATCTTTTGTGATTACCATCTTTTATTCAGCTTTTGTCAATTTCCCAAAAGTTGTTGAACTCTTATAGGGTTACTCAAATAAATGATTCATATATGCCTTTTTGACAAGGTCCTCAGAGATGTGTCAAAAAGGCATATACAGTATACACACAGCCTCAGCTCTGAGGACCGAAACGTTAGCCGTGGGGTGATCTCAGTAAAGAAACTACATTGGCTGTTTTTTTTTTTTTTCTTCATTATATAATAACTGTTAAGTAGGGCCTATTTTATTAAAGGTTTTTTTTTTTTTTTAAATGGTTGACCGATATCCATTTACACCAAGATTTAAATTATTCAACTAGGTCACAAATTTATTAATTTTTTATTTACCTCAAAATCTTCAGGTTCGTTTAACACTACAATGTATTTGAATGGTCCAAACATGACGCGATACATTCTTTGATAAATTTCAGAAAATCCAAGAAGAGCATTTAGTAAATCTGAAAATAAAAATTTGTTAATTTTTAATAATCAAATAAATAAATTGCTGTTTGATTAAAAGAGTATTCTTCAATCTTTTTTAAATGCTTTTATTAAACTTGCATTTCCACGTGTATATCTAGACATCGAATTTTTGACATAACTCCAACTTACTCTCTCTATATATTAACATATATAGAGGTAAGAGAAAGTAAAAATTGTTTTTTTGAAGGTGATTATAAAATGCCCTTGGCCCACTTTGGGGAAAATCCTCTAGAGAAAGCTCTAGGGCCCCCCAGCTCAGATGCAGCCTCGCTTCATTGTATATTTGAGAATAAACATTCAGTATTTACGAACTAAATGCCAAACGAAATTCCTTTATAATTATTTTACTATGTTCCTTACAATATGTATATGAAGGCACAGGCAGTTTTATACTGACAATTGTGAGTCGGTTTTTTAAATCCCCCCCCCCCCCTAAAAGAATTAAAAATACACCCTCTTTGCTTAACATCTTAGATCCAACATGCGTGTGAACAAAAGATAAAATGCTTTCTGGTACAAAAATATTCAAATATGTAATTACTTTAATATGTATCCTTGAATATTAATAATCCTAATCATTCTACTGACATATTTTTTGCATTAAGATTGAAAAACAAAAATAACTCATTAAAAGGTTTTTTTTTTTTTAAATCAATTTACGTAAGGCAGCAACCAATGCCGGGGGCAAGGTTTTCTTATTTTATATCTTAAAAAAATATACTTCCCGAGCAGTGGCGTAACGTATATTAGCTGAGCCCCTTTTTCACCCCCAGGCGTATATAAGGGGGGCCGAGGGCTAACCCCCCCCCCCCCGAATTCAAATCTATATATTAATACATTCAGTATATACGGGTATAAGGCTAATTTCTAAATTTTTGTTTGAAAAAGTGCGTCGCATAAATGGGTAATAAAAAAAAAAATGATATTTAAACATTTTTTAAATAAAAGTTTTGTCTTTGAGAGGGCCCGGGCCCCTCGGGGCTCAGGTGAAAACGGAAAAAAAGAATATATCATTTTTTCATAGACTTGAAAACCCGCCCCCGCCTCGCGGGGTTTGAGGGGGTGTAAGTTACGCCACTGTTCCCGAGTCAAAAAACAAATTCTAGTTTTAACCTCAGAAGCCTCAATTCCTCTGATGTTTTATTTGCCGCTCAGAAAGTAACTCCACTTTAACCCTCATTGAAGACTATGAGGATTAAATATGAATTACCGATTGATTTGAAATCTTAACTATAACCTCGAAACCCTCATGGATCGGGAAGTTGTAGCTGCAACTCAAAAAAAAAAAACAGGGGTTGGAGAATAATAACCAGCAGATTTATCGCTCCACCTGACGTCCTTTTATTTGGCAGATATTTCGATGCTGAAGATGATGCGTGACATATGCATCGAAATATCTGCCAAATAAAAGGACGTCAGGTGGAGCGATAAATCTACTGGTTATTATTCTCCAACCCTTTTACACTACTCATCCCAGCCTACCATTTAATCTGCGTTAAAAAAAAAAAAGTTGTAGTTGGAACTTTAAAATTTTAAAGGCACCTCCCCCCCCCCCTCGGACATGACATTAATTTTTAACACTATTGACTAAATGCTAACACGTTGGCCTTAAAGCTTGTGCATACACAATAACAATTTTAGACAAGCAGGTGTTAAACTGAATTAACGCTGATTTCAAATGTTAAAAGTTTTTGCTTAGAGAATAGACCTGTAAGTCTGATATATCGTATAAGGATATATAAGAGAAATTAAAAATACAGTACGTTTTTTTGGTAAAACATTCCCTATTCAATCACGGGATAAACGAAGAAGAGATTATATCAGAATTTAAAAATATGTTATTAGTTAACTTTAAGATTTTATATAATCAAGGACGGTTGTTGAAAGTTCAGGTCAAGGCTAGAAAGGTGACTTTGATATGGTGATAAACACATCAACAGAAATCTTAAGAGTTGTGGGCTTAAATACAGTAGAGCCTCGCTTAGCAAGCACCTCTCCTAACGAGTCATTTGCATAATGAACAAACAAATATATTTTTGCAATTGGAAGATTTTCGCTGGATAAGATGTATAGGAAAGAACTGGAGAATAAAAACCAGCAATTGATGGACCCTCTCACATCATCTTTAATTGGCAAATATTTCGACTGGCATTACGCCTAGTCATCATCAGTGCAAACAAATGATTTGGTGGAGGGCCCGTGTCAAACAATGGTTGAGGATTATTTTAAAAATTTCTCGGAGAAGCAACTTCGCTTGCACTTGCGTCTGACCCCTGCTTCTCCTGAGAAATTTTAAAATAATCCTCAACCATTGTTTACACGGCCCTCCACCAAATCATTTGTTTGCACTGTGATGACTAGGCGTAATGCCAGTCGAAATATTTGCCAATTAAAGATGATGTGAGAGGGTCATCAATTGCTGGTTTTTATTCTCCAGTTCTTTCCTATACAAATACATTTTTAAATAGTCGGTAAAATACCTGTAAAAGTCGCTGTCAATTTTAACAATTAATAATGTGCGACAGTCACACCAGATTTTTTTTTTAATTCATGAAACGGTTCAGCATCTTCCTGGATCACTTTCAATTATGCATGTACCCACAAACTTGATTTCTTTAATGGCTTTTTTTTCTTATTTTTTTGTTTACTTTCTCCAAACGTGAGGTTATTCACCTAACATTTTGTTTTCAATCAACATTTGCGATTTTCTTTTGTTTATAACAATTATTTTTACTTTCTCTTACCTATATGTATATGTTAATATACAATATACAAGGGTCCAATTATTGGACAATCATACTATAAATAACTAACTTCAACATTTAATATTGTCGATTAGAGAAGTGGATGTCCAACGATTAGATTAATAAAAAAATCTGGTGTGACTGGCGCCAGCACACAACTTTCTCTTACCTTCGGTAATCGAAAGTTGTGTTCTGTGCTTGTCACACCAGATTTTTGTGTCGACATATATTTAGTTCCCGACAGTAGGGAACATTTGAATTCAGATGTAAAATTTATAAGTATGGGAAAATATTTATATTTTGTTACCATGGCAACCATTTCTCCTATCTTCCCCTATGAAATACAAAGAGTAAAGTGGTCTTCAGAAGATTTCAATTGCAAAATGAGAACATACATTTTAAAGAGAATCTAAAAATTAATTGATTTTTGAATTTAAAAAAAAATCGTTGGTGCAAATTTTGAGAAAATCGAAAAAAACTGAAAAAGTACATCAGTAAAGTGCCAGTACCTTTGGCCGATTTTGATTAAAAAGCTTATTTTTCCGGTCCCGGGGGATGTTTAACAAATATAAAATTTCAGCCCTCATAGCTCAATTCCTTCATGCTTAAAATTGAACACAGACACACAGACACACACACACCCACAGACAGACCATGTCGCGAAAACCACTTTTGACAGGGGACCTCAAAACGTGAAGATCCATCAAAATCTCGACATCGAATTTTACATGAACCAATACTTTCTCTCCATATACATTACATATATACATAGGTAAAGTAATATAAATGTTTGATGGAGGTATAAAGCTGAATGTTGGGTGGTATTCGAATTAGGTTGAAAGAATGAGCAAAGCAGCTAGTTTATATTTCACTTTATTGTCTAACTAGGGGCAACGTTTCGGACCATCTTCTGGAGCCAAGTCATATTGGGCATACACGAATATAAATGTATTTAACAAGACATGTGAGTGTTCTTTATTGATGAGGCCAAACATCCCATGGCCCCGGGAATCGAACCCAGGATTCCGCCTCAGGGCATAGGCGTGCTATCCATTGCACCAGGCCACCGGATATGGATAGCACGCCTATGCCCCGGAAAGGCGGAGATCCTGGGTTCGATTCCCGGGGCCATGGGATGTTTGGCCTCATCAATAAAAAATTTCTCACTAATGTCTTGTTAAATATATCTATGACTCAGTTAAAGGCCGAATTGAGGTATTTTGAATACTATTATCTTTTTCAAATAATAGATCTCGAAAAATATTTAGCGAATATAAATGGTCATGCCCAAAAATTTTATTTTTACTCATACCGTGGACAGAGAGTGAAATATAAACTAGCTGCTTTGTAATTTGAATAAAATAAATTTATATATAGCATAGTAATAGGCAAAAAGAAAACATGAATTCAATTATCAATTCAAATTTATTTATTGATGTTTAAACTAAAAATAAATGCTAATTAATGCAGGGCTACTTGACGCAAGATAAGCTGGCGGCCTTGTAAGATTAAAATATTAATAAATACAGATTGAATTTTTACTTTCTCTTACCTCTATATATATGTTAATATATAGGAGAGAGAAAGTATTGGATTCATGTCAAAAATTCGATGTCGAGATTTTGATGGATCTTCACGTTTTGAATCCAAAAAAGTGGTTTTCGCGACATGGTCTGTCTGTCTGTGAACAAAATATCTCAAGAACGAAAAGAGCTAGGAGGTTGAAATTGTATATTTAAGTTAGGCACCCCCATGGGACGTGACACGAAGCTTTTGAACAAAATCGACTAAAGAGTACTAGTACTTTACTGATGCACTTTTTCAGTTTTTTTTCGATTTTCTCAAAATTTGCTCCAACGATTTTTTTTTTTAAATTCAAAAATCAATTATTTTTTAGATTCTCTATAAAATGTATATTCTCATTTTGTGATTGAAATCTTCTGAAGACCACTTGTCTCTTGTACTCCATAGAAAAGATAAGAGAAATGGTTGCCATGGTATCAAAATATAAATATTTTCCCATACTTATAAATTTTACATCTTGAATTCAATTGTACCCTACTGTCGGAAACTAAATACATGTCGACACAAAAAATCTGGTGTGACAAGCACAGTACACAACTTTCGATTACCGAAGGTAAGAGAAAGTTGTGTGCTGTGCCCTAGGCCCACCAGATTTTTTGAAAACAATTTATTTAAATTTGTTAAAATCATCACCACAATGAAATAAAATTTTTCGGGTATCAACGTTACCTTTGGGTGTTTGTCCCACTTGAAAAACATTTCCAAAAAGTGGCACTGTAGGTGGTCCAGGGATATCCTTTAACGTTGTCCGTTTCCTCCATTCTAATACGGCGATCATCCAGAGAACGCAAGCCAAAACGGCTAAAAACAAAAGCCAAAATATCATGATTGTGGATTAGAACATCTATCACATTATACTGAATGTTAAAAACTCTAAAGTGAATGGATATAAACGAAGAGAGGAGAAAACATGCATGCACATGCGCAAAACCTGTTTGGGACATCCATCCTTGAAAATGAAAAAAAAAAAAAAAAAAAAATTTAATTAACTTAATTACAAAAAAAAAAAAAAAATCATAAAATGAAATTGCACCCACCTGCACCCTCAGCCTCTTAAATTTTTGATTTTCCTATATAGCAACTCACATTGACTTCTCTTTGATTTCATCTTTATAAGATCCTCTTGTGTTTAATTTATCTCTAGAGCGGAAGGGCCTAATGCAGAGATTTGAATATCCTCCCCCTCTCAGTCACGTTGGGATACTCTGACGAGTAACTTTCATGGGAATAATTCCCGATTGCTTACTCAAAAAGATGCCTTGAGGTGGATTTGAGCTCGAGTTGTCTTCAACTCAGGATTATAACCTTAACTGTTTTATCCATGCTTAGAAGGCCTCTCTTTGAACAGACACCTGGCCATTATTTGAATAAAGAGCAAGATCTTCTTTTTCCCTACAAGATGGCGGCCTTATCTCAATTTCGATCATAATGGCGCTTGGTTCCTTTCTGCATAACATGGTCCATATAGTCTACATATAATTTTCATGAAGAGAGTGATGACAAAAAAAAAACAGTGCACAGCACAAATTTTTACTTTCTCTTCTTCTTCTTTATGTTAATCTCTATATATATAGAGAGAAAGTATTGGTTTCATGTCGAAAATTCGATGTCGAGAATTTGATGGATATACACGTTTTGAGTTTCCCTGAATCCAAAAAAGTGGTTTTCGCGACATGGTCTGTCTGACTTTCTCTCACTGTGTGTGTGTTCAATTTTATACATGAAGGAATTGAGGTAGGAGGGTGAAATTTTATTTTAAAGTTTTGTACCCTCCTGGACAGTGAAAATAAGCTTTTAAACAAAATTGCCCAAAGAGTACTAATAGGCCAGTCAATAAAGACAAAAAAAAGGCCTTAAATCGCAAAACGTTCCTGCATTTTTAGTATGTTATTTGGACCCCTTGGGGTAGTGCGGAATCACATTTTGCAATTAAAAAAAAGTTGTGCTTCCCCGTAGTACGAGAAAAACTGCGTAATTTTCGCACTTTTTTCAGTTTTTGCAGGTTTTGCAGTTAATTCAAAAACTATGGACTTTTTGACATTAAATGCTTACAGCATTTTTAAAGTAGGCCTATATTAAATTTGAAACAATTCAAGCCAACTTGCAGCTCCGTATCTCTAATAGTTTTTGAGATATGATGATTGAAAAATGTACAAGATTTTCACAAATGATACAATTTTTAGTTTTGCTTATGTTTAAAGCCGAATTAACGGCTTAACCGCTCAAGATTACAGAAAAGTTGTAATAAATTGAGTTTTAGCACATTTAATCACCTTTCATTTAAGCGCAGTACGGGGTTAGTAACCCTTGTAGTTTTCTTGTAATCGTAAAAAAACAAAAATTGCAGTAATAGTCCAGTCAAATTCAACATTAAATTCGCAAACGCGAAGTAACGCTGCATTTTTGGTATGTTATTTTGACCCCTTGGGGGAGTGTGAAACCACATTTTGCAATCAAAAAAAAGTTGTGCTTCCCGGGTAATACGAGAAAAACTTCAAAATTTTCGGACATTTTTCAGTTTTTGCAGTTTAATTCAAAAACTATGGGCGTTTTGACATTAGTTGTTATTGTCATTTTTAAAGTGCATTATTTTTTTTTTTTTTTTTATTTGAAATTCCTATCGGGATCCCCGTTTATTTGCCCGAGGTGCTTTCGTGTACGAAGACACACACCTCAAACCCAACCGGCCTCTGGCCGTAGCCATCTACCGGCACCCCGTGAAGTTACATCATTTCCTATCTCTAACTCCTCCTCCTACTTTCGTCTCTAGCTAGTGAACTAATCCTTATTTCTGGTTCCAACCGGCTCCTTTTATCCAACCTCTTCTATGCTATGGAGGATGTCCTAGTTGAGGAGGGACTCCCTCAGCACCGGCGTGTAGCCTGCTCCTTTCGAAGAATGCATCACTGAGAGGGAACCTTCTTTACGTCCCTTCCACAGGACGGGATGTCACAGCAGCTCCCTCTCCTCGTAGAGTTGCCTGAGGGCTATTGTGGAAGGATCCTATATTCCAATCCAGGGCTTGCTTGAGGATTTGTTTACATTAAATAAATATTTTTATTTAATGAAAAATCCTGCATGCCAAGGATTTGAACAGGGATCTTCTTTGCAGAAGCTGACACCCTAGCTCACTACACCAGCGAGCCCCCTTAAAGTGCATTAAATTTAAAACAATTCAAGCCAAGTTACAGCTCCGTATCTCTAATAGTTTTTGAGATATGATGCAATTTCATGTAGGGTTATTTAAAACTTGTATTATTGGAATTTTTTGTTTTTTAAGTTTATAGGAGAACTATAAAAGCTAATGACCCCGTTTTGCGCTTAAATGAAAGGTAATTAAATGTGCTAAAACTCAATTTATCACAACTTTTCTCTTAGCATGAGCCGTTATGTCGATATTCGGCTTGAAACACAACAGAAATGTTACAATTTTCAATTTTATTTATGTTTAAGAGACCACTTTACTCTTGTACTTCATAGGGAAGATAGGAGAAATGGTTGCTATGGTAACAAAATATAAATGTTTTCCCATACTTATAAATTTTACATCTTCAATTCTACCCAAAGGCCTTCCGCAACATTTCCAACTTCTGGGTTGCCGAAAAATGATTTTTCAAGCAAAATTTTAAGTTTTATGCAACTTTTTTGCTGAATTTTTTCAATCATGTTAAAAATCGCCGAATGAAATTTTGGATTCTTACAAAAACAAGCAACACAAATACTAGTGACGCTATGGTCTCAAAATTTGACAGGAATGTCAGTTAGGGCGCTACCAACCTAAGAAAAAAAAATTAACCGATTTGGTTTTACCCGCGCGATTTCAATTAAAAAGTCTTACTACTTTTTGATCACGAAATATTCTTAGAAAATCCTTAAATATATGTCGACACAAAAAATCTGGTGTTACCAGCAGGGTGCACAACTTTCTCTTACCGGAGGATAGGAGAAAGTTGTGTGCTGTGTGCCACTCACACCGGTTTTTTTTTTAGATTGTATTCAAGTCCCTGAGAGCTCAGGCCTTTAACTCCAAACTCCACCTCCCAACTTGAAACCCCCAGGTCAAAATTTAATACAATCAAGGGCGGATACAAGGGAGGGGGTAAAGGGGGTAATTACAATCTCCCCAAGATTTGAGAAAAAATTTTTTTTTTGAAAATTAAATTTTATTTTTAATATAAAATTTTAAAAATTAATACTTAAAAATTTGATTGGTATTTAAACAAGCAGGCATAAATTTTTTTTTTTCTTTTTATTAACTCAAGCACGCAAAATAATAGTTTTTAAAAACATAATTGCTCTTTATCATACCAGTGTAATTCATATATTGATAATAATTTTTATTTGACTTAGGTTAATCAACTTTTAAATAATTTAAAATAACACAAAGGCATAGACAGCACGCCTAGGAGGTAAATATCGCGATTAAAAATAGGAAAAAGGAAAAAATAATGGAATATTAAAAATGCTATATTATTTTAAGGAGCAAAAATAAGTTGAAATAGCTGTAGTAAAAAGAAACCGTGATTTGGTTAAGGTAATAATTAAAGGTAAAGGAAACGATTGAGCAAAGGGCACAGAGACCCTTGCGCATAAAAAATATATAAAATTAAAAAAATAAATTCTAGGAAACACATTATCATCAAAATAAATTTTACAATTCATTAATAAAATTGTTTCATAAATAACACTATTCAACGGCAGGGAAGCCAGATTTAAAATTTGGCCTTGAGGGACAAAAAAAAAAAAAAAACAAATGAAAAGGAAGCTAAAAAAAAATACAAAAGTAATTAATTTTTTTATTTTTATAACTAGTACTTATAGTAAGTTTTTGTTTTTACTTATAATTAGAGACCGGACAAAAAAGCATAAAAAAAATGGAAAAAAAGTGCTTAAAAAAGCATAAAAAAACTTGAATAAAAAGTTGTTAAATAAGCATAAAAGTTGAAAAAAAGCATCTCATAAGCAATTTTTACTCATACCAATGGCGTATACAAATTTTTTTTAAAGACACTAAATTTATTCCGCCCCGCCCTGCGAATTTTTTTTTTTTGCGGAACCAAATTTTTTCACCCTGCGGGGTTTTTGGAAAATTTTTGGGGGAGGGGCGCCCCCCCCCCCCTTATAAACGTCCCTGGTGTATGCGTGTGTGAATGGGAAAAAAGTTTTTTAATAAAAAAAAAAAAAAAAAATTACAAATATCCGTAAAATAAGTTCAAATAAGCACGAAAGGGAAAAAAAGCATGAAAACTCAAAAAAAGCAAAAAAAAGCATAAAAAATGCAATCTCAATGCACTAAGTTTTTCCTAATTCGTATAGAAATTAAATATCTAATGGTTGCTTATAAAATTGAGCAATAAGCATTTTGCTTAAAATCCGGTCTCTACTTATAATTATATATTTTATTCGAAAATGTTTTAAAAAAAATCTTGAAAAACAACTTGAGAGATGAGTGACATGGTATATTATTTATTTCTTTGATATAATTATTTTTTAGCCCTAAAAATGGGTAGAAAAATAAATAAAAACAAAGTTCAAACTTGTTGATTATTTATTTTTGAAAATAATTAAAAAAAATTAATCACAACGTTTATGTTTAATATTTAACATTTAGAAAGTGAAGAGGGTCTTTCATTCTTGGCCCTCTCAAAACTTTAATTTATTTCTGTGACTAGACAGACACCGTCCTCAGTGCTGGTCTATGTACAAATCCCAAGGAAAATTATCATGGACGTTTTTATTGACACCTTATTAGCCAGAATTTTTTTGGTTTTGTATTATCCAATGTACTCTTCAATTCAACCACAGAATACAACTTGAATAAGAGAAAGAGATGTGCATGTGATCAGTCACACGTGATTTTTTTTTAATGCACAGTAAATGACTAAAAGAAAAAATCGAGTTGCCTAAGGTGACGATATTATTTACATGACCTTTTCGAGAGGGGTTGCCATTAGAATATAAAAATTACACTGTGCTAGAAAATGAAACTTTTTTTCTGGCCCCGAGAAAATTCCTTCAGATTCTTAAGTAAAATGACCTCCTGAATCCAAATATGACCTTCGTTTTCCCCTAGCACGTACCGTTTTCGGGGGGTAGCCCCCTACTTATTTCCACCCCTTTTCGTTAATTATAGGGCCACGAAAAAAATTTGGAGGGATGAAAAGGAATATTTTAGCCTTTACATTTCTTCAGAAGGTCTAGAGAAGTGAAAAGTTAAAAAACATTAACATTTGGATCCAATGGGGGGGGGGGGGGGGATGTGGGGGAGGATTTTGTCCCTTAAAATGCAAAAAAATCATTAAAAATGATCGATTTTTTCTGATTGGATCCAAATGTTAATGTTTTTTAACTTTTCACTTCTCTAGACCTTCTGAAGAAATGTTAAGGCTAAAATATTGCTTTTCATTCCTCCAAATTTTTTTCGTGGCCCTATAATTAACGAAAAGGGGTGGAAATAAGTAGGGGCTCCCCCGAAAACGGTACGTGCTGGGGGAAAACGGAGGTCATATTTGGATTCAGGAGGTCATTTTACTTTAGAATCTGAAGGAATTTTCTCGGGGCTTTTTTTCTTGTTGCACAGTGTTATTAGAGTGTGATGAATGAGAGCTGATGATTCTTTCCTATGTTGATCACCAGCTGACATTCGATTCAAGTGCTTCGTAATTCATCACACTTGAGGCCAAAAAAGTTGAATATTAAATCTATGAATGTCTTTTCAATAAAAATCTGACAAGTGAGTCTGTAATAAAGCTTTAGAGTTTAAATCAAATGATCCGACATTTGACCTGGCAAGACATTTTTTTCAGTTAATTACACAGGGGAACAAAATAATGTTTTTTTTTTTTTTTTTTTCTGCGGCATAAGCTTATGAAGTAAATTTACGAAGTACTCAGGCTATAAATGATTTTGTTTGAATTGACTATAGTTCTCTTGATAAACCGGATCAAAGACACCAAAGGAAATCCCGTTCTCTTACCTCTATATATGTTAATGTATAGAGAGAGAAAGTATTGGATTCATGTCAAAAATTCGATGTCGAGATTTTGATGGATATACACGTTTTGAGGTCCCCTGAATCCAAAAAAGTGGTTTTTGCGACATGGACTGTCTGTGTGTGTGTATTTGGATGCAATTTTAAGCATGGAGGAATGGAGCTAGGAGGATGAAATTTTATTTGTTAGGCACCTGCCTAGGGCGTGAAAATAAGCTTTTAATCGAAATCGACATTTGTTGATGTACTTTTTCACTTTTTTCGATTGTTTTTTTTTTCTGCTTTTTCTGTTTAAAATTTGCTCCAACGACTTTGATTAAAATTCCAAACATTATTTAACCAATGAAGTACGTGGCTGTTGATTTATACACAAGGAGGAGCGGTGCAGCCTTACTCCGATTTTGTTACAATTATGAGACGTTTCGAGAAAACTTTATTTCCTCATTATCAGTCTTTCAACAACAAATACAATTTGAAAGACTGTTGATGAAAAATAAAGTTTTCTCGAACGTCTCATTAATTGTAACAAAATCGGAGGCTTTATTTTCTCACCTGCTTCCTTCCTTGTGTAATATTTAAATGCTCTTTAAAATGTATATTCTCATTTTGGCATTGAAATCTTACTCTTGTAGGAGAAATGGTTGCCATGGTAACAAAATATAAATATTTTCCCCCGTTTATAAATTTTACATCTTGAAATTCGAATGTACCGTACTGTCGGGAACTAAATATATGTCGACCCAAAAAATCTGGTGTGACAAGCACAGAACCCAACTTTCGATTACCCAAGGTAAGAGAAAGTTGTGTGCTGTGCGACCAGTCACACCAGATTTTTATAATTAATTTTATTATTCTTTGTATCATTTGTAGCCCTTTTGTTTGTTTGCCTTTATCTCAAAAAGTAGAGTCAATTCAACATTTCGTATTCAGCAGACCAAATTTAGCTAAAATTGTTTAATAAATCCCATGCCGCAGAATCAGTGTTACCCTGTGTTATGTTTTAAAAAAAAAACATATGCGTTATATAGAGATTTATTATAAATAACAAATAGAAAAATATTATCATTTATATTACTTAACATCAAATCTTGATTAGATAGATTATTTATTTCCTTGGAACAAGTCCAATTCGAATTCCATTTCTTGACTTAAGCACTGATTCCACTGATAATTCCGGCTGATGTCCCACATCAATCAATTTATAATGGCGCAAAAGTTTGGACAAAAGCGATTTGATTTCCAAAACTGCATATTTTTGTCCTGTATTAACATACGGATAAAACGATAATAATATATAAACATCTTTTGTTGACGAACAATGGTATTAAAAAAAAAATATATATACAGCCTTGGCCATAAGTATGACGCAGGTGCATATCATATTTATTTCTTAAAATAAACTAAAATTTATTTTATAAATGTTAAATTAATTTAATAAAATGTTTATTTAACGAGTGATTATCTTATTTTAAAAGACGAAATTCAATAGATGTGTAAAATATAAAATTAATGTTATTTTGTCAATTTCTTTAAATAGCGTAAACGACTTGATACATAGATAAATGGTGTGGGATTGACTTATTTGTTTAAAAAAAAATTCCTTTTGCTTGAAAATGCCAAAAAATTTCCAAAAAAAAGGGTAAAAATACAAGTGATTCACGAACAAGGCAAGTCAAAGTAGAAATTGTCAAAATAGAGGGATATTCACGAAATGCAGTACAATCTGCACTTAAACGATTTTCAGAGACTGGTTTTCATAAAAATAAATTAAGATAGAAGTCGAAAGCTTGCCACCATCCAACCTCCAAGATAAAATACTTTGTGAGAGATTCGCTAAAAAATCGAAAAAAAAACGTCTTCTGACCTCGCAGCAGTAAAATGAAATTTCAATAAGTGCTTGAACAGTAAACGAGAGAAGACGCCTAGGGGAAGCAGGCATGAAAGGGTAGAGGCCAGAAGAAGCCCTGGCTCCGGAGAGCAAACAAGAAAAAGCGTCTACAATGCGCTCTGAACTTTGGCCAAGGGGGGGTCACAATAAACATTTCACGGACGAAGACTGGTCCCATGTTGTCTGATCCAATGAATCCAACTTTGAAGTAAGATATTACATTCATTTAAACAAAATAATGGTTACTTTTCATATCTATGCAATGTCTTTAAGAATAAAAAAACAGTATTTTAATTTATCTTTTTTCCCCTATTTTTTCTTGTTTGCTCTCCGGAGCCAGGGCTTCTTTCTGGCCTTCTACCCTTTTATTTAATTGTATTTCGTCTTTTAAAATAAGATAATCACGCGTTAAATAAACATTTTATTAAATTAATTTAACATTTATAAATAAATATGATATGCACACTTCATAGGGGTGTGCCACATACTTATGGCCAAGGCGGTATATATACCCACCTATACAGTTTCTTGGTCCAGCACTGAAAGGAACATAGGCATATGGATGTCGTTCTCGGAAATTCTCAGGTAAAAACCTGTCTGGATTAAATTTTTCCGGCTCGGGCCAATGATTTGGATCCTTATGAACGGAAGACAACATTAATGAAATATTGGCTCCTTTGGGAATCACAAAACCATCTAAAAAAAGAATTAATTATTTATTATATGGATTTCTAAGGGAGTGTTTATTTTAATTTTTTTTTTTTATGGCTGTGGAGATTTAATCAGGAAGCCGAAAGGAACTTTAGAGCCAGGAGATTAAATAAAAAAATCTTTTATTTAATTTTTTTACTTGCCGACGTTTCGGTCGTCTATCACGACCTTCATCAGGGCAAATAATTGTCAACAATACACGATCTTAAGTATTTTAATGTTTACTGTAATCATATACAATTTCTTTTTTTAATTTTTATATGTATATAAATAAATTATCATTTACTTATCATCATTATCAATATGTTGAGTACAACATTGAATCCAAGACCCCAAGCAAGTAAATGATAATTTATATACATATAAAAATTAAAAAAAGAAATTGTATATGATTACAGTAAACATTGAAATACCTAAGATCGACAATTATTTGCCCTGATGAAGGTCGTAATAGACGACCGAAAAGTCGGCAAGTAAAAATTAAATAAAAGATATTTTTTTTTATTTAATCTCCTGGCTCTAAAGTTCCTTTCTGCTTCCTGATAAAAACATAATTTTTAAGAACAAAGGAAGACCAAAGAAAGAAGAATATGAATGGAGATGAAAAGGCATGTGAATTAATAAATATTCGGTTATATGCAGGGCATAAGAAGAATGATATTTTTCAACAGAAAATACAAAAAAAATGAGGAAGGATGTGTAAATGCAGGCATCCAGAAATAAAAACGCTCGCAATTCCCTTTGAATGTCCAGACGTTTCGGGCAAAATTTATTCGCCCATCCTCAGTGAACTATTCTAGTGGGAGAGAGTTAAGTCTCCTTTGGTATACATAGTTGTTGTTAGGTTCTACTACGTATTCTATTTAATGTAACAATATGATGATAAATGAGTTCTTTGTTATTAAAACTTTTTGCTATTTTCATAGTCAAGATCTTGGGGCTGGGCCAGAAGCTACCAAGTGCGTCCACCGGGTGGCGGATGGTGGGACATCCCCGAGATATCGAGGATAGCTGCGAAATAAGGCATAGCACGAATAAGCAGTCGTGGACCATAGGCGGCAGTGGTTAAGCAGGACGGGGGGTGGGACGACGGCTAAGGGGGGCCGGGCGTGTCCACTATCTCGTCCCAGGACGACCCTGTGACATGGTGAATTGCGCCATCATTCAATTAGCGCATAAATCTCCCTGATCCCCCCAATCCATGGTGTTATGCGTGCCGTGCCTAGTGGACTCGTTGGTAGCCGGGGGGTAATACGGGCTATCATGAACGGCGCCTCTCTGATACCAGGCCATCTCAGAGAGTATCTAGGCCTTACCACGTTAAGCGGGGCTCTGACGTGGCGGACTTTTAGTTCCCTAGCTACTCGTGGGACCAGCATGAGTAAGAAGAATAAAATAAATATACCGCGGGATGTTACCGCAAGTGATCTGGCGGATCAGATGGAGCATGCTCCAGAAGATCCAAGAGATCGCTTCTGCAGAAGTCAGAGGAGCCAGCCTCCTAGACCTGCACAGTACTCAAAGAAACGGGTTTCTACCGGAAAGTACCCTAGGGATAGTACGGAGCCTCCTCCGAACCCTAGGGATAGGCCGAACACGAGTAGGGATAAAACGGAGTCTCTTCCGAACCCTAGAGACAGACCAAGTACCAGCAGGGATAGAACGGAGCTTCCTCCGAACCCTAGAAATAGGCCGAGCACTGGTCAGGGGAGCCCACCTCCCGGTTCAATGCAAGGCGAGAGATGGATAGGAAGAAGGAGAAGCAGACTACCTATGCCGCTGCCGCCGCTGGGGCAGCCGGGGGCAAAAGACGACCCCATGAGGGAGGGCCTCAGTGGTGCGGCGGTAAGATGGTATCTCCGTTTCCTCGAGCAGGGACTGAAACCTGACGAGGCACGAGAGAGAGCAGTGAACAGAAACAACCCCTTGACACACCCGCAGGAGAGAGTTAGGAAGCGGGGAAGGGAGATGGTTTCCCCACAAGAAGTGGGGAAAAGACGGAAGGTCCTGGAGGCTGGGCCTAGCACTGTAATAATATGCAAGATGTATTCTGGGCAAGACTTTATAAAATAGAATTTATTTGATTCAAGCAAAATAACATTATAAATAATAACATTTATATATATTGAATGTCTATCAATAAACATTGCAACGAGGCAACACGAACACAACAAACACTGTATATCACATCTTCCCTCTTCAGTTTTCTCTCAGGACAAAGAACCAGGAATTTTCTGTTTCTTCTTAATTCAGAACCTCTTGACGATTTCACCAAATAGGACCGCGGGCTTTCCAGCTTCTTTTTCACTTCACCAAAAACTTTCATATCTTTCACCCAAACTCTATCTCCTTCTTTTAGAGGCGGACAATTTTGCACCCTACACCTCTTATCATACCATTCCTTCTGCTTCTCCTTTAAACAATTTTCCTTCTCCTTTATCTTCTCTATATTAACTTTAATGGGGTCAAAACGTTCGGCAATTTGTGGTAAAGTATTTCTTATTCGGCGTCCCATTAACAGCTCCGCTGGTGAGTATCCGTTAGCTAAGGGGGTACTTCTGTACGCCAAAAGTCCAAGATAAGGATCTTCAGATTTTTTCAACCGCATTTTCAATTTTAACTCCGGCTTCAATAAATCCATTCGATTGAGAATATTTCGGACTGGAGGTGACGTGTTTAAAACCATAGGACTTGGCAAAAAGAGTAAAAGAAGAATTCGGTTTACTTTCAAATTGGGGACCATTGTCACTCCGAACAATTTCAGGTATTCCAAATCTTGCGAACACAGATTTTAAATGTTTAATAATTGCTTCTGAAGAAAGACTATGTAATTCAATTATTTCAAAATATCGTGAAAAATAGTCTGAAACTAAAAGAAAATGTTTATTTTTCAATTCGAACAAGTCCACTCCAACCATCTGCCAAGGTCTTTTGGGTAAAGGTGTAACAAGTAGAGGTTCTTTCTTATCCGGAAGTTCCACTAAACATTTTTCGCAATTCTTAATTTTCTCCTCAATGTCGCGAGAAATTTTCGGCCACCATATAGTGTCGCGAGCTCTTGCTCTACATTTAGTAATTCCTTGATGTCCTTCATGAATTCTATCTAACATTTCTTGTTGAAATTTCTTCGGAATAATAATCCTACTTCCTTTCAACAACAGATCGTCTTGAAAAGTTATTTCATCTTTAACATTCCAAAATTCTAACATTTCTCTATCTAAAAGTTTCTTTTCAGGCCAACCTTCAATAACATACTTCTTTAAATTTGCACACAAATTATCATCGTTTTGGGCTTTTAAAATTTCTTTAAGTTTATCACCACTAGCAGGATACCCTTCAATAATCATTTGAACATAAGCTTTAATATCATTTTCAAAATTAAAATCATCTTTTTCAAAATTATTCAAAGGACTTCTCGATAAATAATCTGCTATTAAAAGTTTTTTCCCTGGAGTATAAAAAATATCATAATCATACCGCATCATCCTGATTTTCATCCTTTGAAGTCTTGGGGACAAACTTTCTAAACTTTTATTTCCAAAAATTGAGACTAACGGCTTATGGTCCGTTTCGATATTAATTTTTATCCCAGTAATAAAATCTTTAAAACGCTCACACGCCCACACAATACCTAAGGCTTCTTTCTCTATCTGAGCATAGTTTACTTCAGACTTATTAAGACACCTTGACGCATAAGCAACCGGTGATAATTTTCCATCCTCTTGTCTTTGAAGTAAGACAGAACCTAATCCATAAGACGAAGCATCCGATGATATACAAGTATATTTCCCAGGATCATAAGTAGCTAGAGCTGGGGCTTCTGAAATCAAATGTTTAATTTTATCAAATGCTTCTTGTTGAGGTTTTCCCCAAATCCAACCATTTTTAGACTTCAACAAATCAAATAAAGGATTTAGAATTGTTGACAAGTGTGGAATAAATTTTCCAATAAAATTAACCATCCCTAAAAATTGTTTTACTTCTTTAAGATTAGACGGCGCTTTCAAATTCACTATGGCATCAATTTTCTTTCTATCAATTTTAATTTCTCCATTAGAAATCTCATATCCCAAAAATTTCAATTCTGTTTTGGAAATCTCACACTTATCTACATTAAGAGTCACACCCTCTTTCTCTAGTGCTTCAAAAACCTTGGTTAGACGTAAATCATGAATCTCTTGATTCTCTCCAAAAATTAAAATATCGTCCATGTGACAGACTACACCTTCTAAACCAGTAAGCATTTGTGACATACGCTTTTGGAAATGCTCTGGCGCTGAGGATATACCAAAAGGTAACCTTTTGAATCGGAAACGCCCAAAAGGTGTTATAAAAGTAGTCAATGGAGACGATTCTGGATCCAATGGAATTTGCCAAAATCCAGAGTTGGCATCCAGCTTTGATAAAACTTTAGCGCCTTTTAATAAACCTAGAGTATAATCCACCGAAGGCAAAAGATAACGTTCCCTCTCTATATTTTTATTTAACTGAGTCAAATCAACACATAATCTGACATCTCCAGAAGGTTTTTTAACCACTACAAGAGGCGAACACCATTCACTAGGTTCCTCTACAGGTTCAATAACCTTATCTTTAACCATCGTTTTTATTTTATTTTCTACTTTTTTAAGTAAAGGATGTGGTATTCTTCTAGGTACCGATATTGAAAAGGGTTTAAAATTCTCTTTCAATTTAATTCTATATGGAATTTTAATTCTTCCAAGCCCATTAAAAACTTTAGGAAATTTTAGTCTTAATCTCTCTAAATTCAAATTAGAATAAACATTGTCAATTCTTTTAACTAATAAAAGTTCCTCACTAGCTTTCCTACTTAATAAAGCCATTTTCAAATTTTTAATCACATAAATTCTTTCAATATATGTTTTATTTCGATTGACAAGTTTAGTTTTAAAAGTTCCTAGACATTCTAATTTTTTATGTCCAGCAGAATACAATTCTTTGCCTTTCTCAAGCTTAACATTTGTTTTAAATCTTTTAAAATCAACTTCTGAAATCGCAGAAACATCTGCTCCAGTATCAATTTTAAATCTAATTTTATAGCCTTCCACTGACAAATCAACTGACCATTTATCTTCCGATAAAGACATTATATTATAAAGATTTCCTAAAAAATTCTCATCCTCCGAACTTTCTTCTAATTCCTGAACTTTCTTTTTAAAATTATTATTCCTACATGCTTTTGCAAAATGCCCCTTTTTATTGCATTTAAAACATGTTGCATAATTAGCGGGACAATCACTCCGCTTATGAATCACTTTACTATTACAAAACGAACAGTTACTTCCCTTATTATATTTATTATTAAAACCATTCCTATAATTTTTATTTCCAAAATTGGATTTATTCTCAACTATTTGATTTCTCTCATTATTATTCTTATTAACTTTAACTCTATCTAAATTATCATTATTATTTTTATCTTCCTTATTATTTGAAATTAATACACCCGTTCGAATACGATCCTGCTGAGATTTCACCAATTCGGCATTTCGTGCTAGTTTAACCGCCTTTTCCAAAGTCAATTTCTCATCTAATTGTAAATTTTCAGAAACTTTCTGATCGCGAATACCACAAACAATACGATCCCTAATCATTTGTTCTTTAAAAGTCCCAAATTCACAATTATCAGCGAGAGTATATAATGAAGTAATAAAATCATTAACAGGCTCACCTTCTTTCTGAAGTCGCGTATGAAACAAATACCTTTCATAGACAATATTTTTCATTGGTTGAAAATAATTATCAAACTGCTTTAAGACTTTGTCAAAACATCGAGCTTCAACAGCGGTCATTTTAAAACCTTGGAAAATCTCTTCCGATTTCTGGCCCATTAAATATAGAAGAGCGTTTATTTGTTCCTCCTCCGGTTTCTCATGTAATCCTGATGCATTTCTAAACCGAAGAAAACGATTTTTCCATTTCATCCATTCAACTCCTCCAGAAAAACTAAAAACTTCAGGCGCAGGAATCTGATATAGAGCCATTATAATTATTCCTCATACGCTGCCACCATGTAATAATATGCAAGATGTATTCTGGGCAAGACTTTATAAAATAGAATTTATTTGATTCAAGCAAAATAACATTATAAATAATAACATTTATATATATTGAATGTCTATCAATAAACATTGCAACGAGGCAACACACAACACAACAAACACTGTATATCACAAGCACCAGCCAAAGTCCGGGAGTCACACCTGGGAGTTACGCCAATGTGGCCAAAAGGCTCACAGGGTAGCAGTACTCCCCAAAGAGTACCCAGTCAAGGCACTCACCCCTGAGGAGTTGACTCAGTTGGA
>JAKCPI010023772.1:0-13860 GCA_023213315.1 Euborellia annulipes | reverse complement strand
ATTTCCTACCTTGAAACTTCCCTTCATGAAACGCTAAAATTTTTCAGAAAGTTTATGGTTCTGCCACATCCCTCTCCACCTTCATTCTGAAGTAATTGAATTAATTTACAGTCATATAGCTTATACCATCGCGGTGTTTTATAATGAACTCCTACCCGAACTTGAATTTTCTATGGTGCTTCTAAAAATAAAACAGGTCTTGAAGGTCATGCCTTGCTACACATATTTCGCGTCTTTATCATAGGTTTTTAAAGCAAAAATTTCCATTATAAATTTTTCATTTATTTTATAAATGAAATAATCAGATGGGTGGGTTCTAGCTTTGTTATTCATTTTCTTTCCAATTATTCTTTTTTATTTCTTTTTAATCAGTATAAGTACAAACGTATTTTATTATTTATTTTTATTTTATTATCGAGCTTTGTTTTGATATCAGTAAGCAGATAAACACTAATTACTTTCTCTTGCCTCTATATATGTTAATATATATAGAGAGAAAGTATTGGATTCATGTCAAAAATTCGATGTCGAGATTTTGATGGATATACACGTTTTGAGGCCCCCGGAATCCAAAAAAGTGGTTTTCGCGACATGGTCTGTCTGTGTGTGTTCAATTTTAAGGATGAAGGAATTGAGCTAGGAGGTTTAAATGTTATATTTAAGTTAAACACCCCCCGGGACCGTAAAATAAGCTTTTAAATCAAAATCGGCCAAAAAGTACTAGTACTTTACTGATGTAGTTTTTCAGTTTTTTTCGATTTTTTTTAAATTTGCTCCAACGATTTTTTTTTTTAAATTCATAAATCAATTATTTTTTAGATGCTCTTTAAAATGTATATTCTCATTTTGCCATTGAAATCTTTTGAAGACCACTTTACTCCTGTATTTCATAGGAAAGATAAGAGAAATGTTTGCCATGGTAACAAAATATAAATATTTTCCCATTCTTATAAATTTTACATCTTGAATTCTAATATCTCGGGGGAAACTAAATATATGTGGACACGAAAAATCTGGTGTGACAAGCACAGAACACAACTTTCGATTGCCGAAGGTAAGAGAAAGTTGTGTGCTGTGCGTCAGTCACACCAGATTTTTTTGTTTTCGAGTTGTATTAGAAAGTATCTTAGAGATCCTGGGTTCATTTCCAACGATCCGATCCCACTTTGAGAATGTAAAAGTAATTTTTAATTTTATCGGAATCCAGAATCAGTTGCTATAAAAATTGCCCTGATAACAAACATTATGAAATAATACGAAGTTTTATTTCCAATTAAGTATAAAGCTTTTTATTTTCATTTTTTTAAAAAGGTATAAAATTTTTTTTTAAGATAATATTTCTTCAATTATTTTTTTTTTTATCTATTCCTTTTATTTACTCGGACTAATTTGAATATTAAAAAAAAGCCGTATTATATTAACTAATTATTAAATGAAATTCTAGAACAAAGATATTACGAATTTTCTTATTAGCATTTAGATTTGGTAAATTGTAAACTCGAACCACTTATGAAATGAATTAAAGTTAGAAAGGAAATTATATTAGCGCTTTCCATCGATGAGCCTCTTCAAAAAGCTCTTGACTTTTAAAGATCGCTCGTTTTCTTTTCAAAAACCAATTGGAAGATGAAATTTCTCGGTTAGTTCTCAGAGAAATTAGATTTCAGGTGAAGTGTATTTTTTTTTTTAATTTGGTAGAGTGGAAAATTGTAATAATGAAATTTAATTTTATCTTTTTAAACTTTTATCTACCCAATACTACAATATATGCCCTTTAATGTCAGCATCCACTATTAAATAAAAATTTTAACAAATCGATCGTGCTTTGTTGTAGTAAGAAAATATTAAAATAAAAGGTATTTGTTTTAAAAGAAAAAAATAATTTATTTTTTTTTTTTAATCTCATTTAAGTTCTATGCAAGCCCTTGACCTGTGGTATCAGAAGCCAATGCTCTACCTCTGAGCCATAGGTTAAGGGCAAATAATTGTTTTGAGGCCCATTTTTAAAATTTTCTTCTTTGAATTTAGTGTTTTTAATATAATAGTCACTCCAATAGCTAACTGCTGAAAGAGCTGAAGCAACCGGCCCTAAGAAAACTTTTTTAATTTTTATTGTGAAAACATTCATAGTAAATTGCATTTTGTTAATGGTTATATGAATTGTTATATTCATAGACACAGCTATGAACGTAGCCCCGTTATTAAACATTCACTACACCATTGTATCAATTTCCTTTTCAATTCAGGAATATAATATATTTTAAGAAAAAATCTCAATTAAGATTTATTAATTTTCTTTATTTTTTAACAGAATAGCGTAGATGCAACTCGCTTTATAAATTCTATAATAATCGGAGCAGCGTGTATCGGTGCTGTTTTTCTACAAATGGCAATTTTAAGATTTTTGAAGAAAAAACCTATTTTAGGTATTAAAATAAATTTTTTTCTAACTCTGTTATTGGTAATAACTTTATTATTTTCTTGAGAAATAACAAGTACTGGTTGTGGGCAGTGTGCCTGCTGGTGGCGCAGGTAGTACTGTTCACTGTGGCGACTTTTCTGCCCAGCAGCATGTATCCCTTGATGATCACAGCCACTCTCTACACCTGCATATTCTACTTGGTGGTATCTCTAACAAGCGATGCATTTCCGACGGCTATTCGAGCTTTTGGAGTATCAACAGCTGGAGTATGTTCTCAGATAGCTCCGGGGATCGCTAATCTACTATTACCTCCGTTGCTTCTCTCCGCCTGCCAGGCACCATTCATGTTATTCGCCGCCTTTGCAGCTGGTCTGTTCGTCATGTTATTTTTATAAAATTCCTAAAATGTTATTCCTCCTCTACAAAAGATACTCTCTTTCTAAGGATGCAGTACAACCCTTTTTTTTATTTTCTATTCCTGCAATTATCCGACGGGATAAAGCAGTTAAGTTGAAGACAACTCGAGTTCAAATCTACCTCATGGGAAAAAATTATCCAGTTCTATTTGAGATACGTCCCCCTGAGGAAGGAAACGGGAACCTCCCTCACTATTATCCCCATTAAAGTTATCCCTCAGAGATATCACTGCGTATCAGATCTGACACTAATGACTAGAGAGATTTCTTTCATCGGGTATGGCTCCTTCCTTTATCCCTCTCTTTGAGAGTAGTCTCATAAAGATAACTTTATTGCTCTTAACATTTTTCTAAAAGCTATTATTCAGTTTGAATTTAATTCAGTTGATCAATTTACTATCCTTACCTCAGGATTACAGGATGACTTGTGTTGCAATTATTAATAGTCTATAATAAAAATCTAGTGTGACTAGTCGCACAGCACACAACTTTCTCTTACCTGTGGTAAGAAAAAGTTTAGAAAAATTTAGATTTTAGACTTTCTAGAAAGAGAAAAAACAGGGGCAGTAAAAAAACAAAAGTACTTTTTCAGTTCTTGATTTTTTTCAAAATTGGCTCCAACGATTTGAAACTGAGGTATGGGAATCTAAATATATCTCGTCAAAAAATCTGGTGTGACAGCACAGTACACAACTTTCGATTACCAAATCAGTATAGTATTTTACAAGTACTTAAAGGGCATTTTCAAGTATCTAGTGGCTATTGAAAGTACATGAAGGTTTTATCATTAATACTTAGCCAAGGGCGGATACAAGGGGGGTAAAGGGGGTAATTACACCCCCTGAGATTTGAAAAAAATATTTTTTTGGGAAAAAAATTTTGTTTTTAATATAAAATTTTAAAAATTAATACTTAAAAATTTGATTTGTATATAAATTCTGGTAAACAACTACAGAATGCACCTTTAAATTGCCGATAATAAAAAAAATTGTATGCTGTGCGACCAGTCACATCAGATTACCCCCTCCGAGAAACTCCTCTGGATCCGCCACTGTACTTAGCTAATATTTTGATATTAAATGATATTTTTTTATTTTCAGTTGCAGCTCTTGGATCGCTATTTATTGATAGAATTTTTTCTCCTTTAACTACCTAAGTTAATTAATTAAATTAAAATATTTATTTAAAAAAAATTATGATTTTTTATTTTCTTTTTATTTAAAATTTTCAGGTCTTTTCCGTCTTCTGAGATCATTCAGTTACAAACAAAATATAATGCTCTAAAATCCGGAGAGGTCGATTTGCACTCAGCTGTTTAATGGATGAAAAATATTTTACATGAAATTTAATATGTTAAAAAAAAAATCGTGAATAGGTTGTCTGAAAAATTACCGCGTGTAAACTATAATTATTTACAAAATTTAAAAACTAATTTTTACTTTCAAAATTGCACCCGTTTGTTTAAGAAACAATTTAAGCACCAATCGAAAGTATGAATCCTCTAGAATATGCCGGCATTGGGTTGCCTTTTGTTTTCCTGTGATAACTATGAGTTGCCAGGTATAAACAGGCAACTCAAAATTAATAACCTGCACCGGTGTGTTTAATAAATAAACCTTACATCAAAATATAGATAATTATATAACCAATACAATGATGTACGTTTGCCTACGGAAAACCTCTGCGGAATTCCGGTTTCCGCGGTTACATTACTGATCCACTTTTTCGGTTTTTTTTTTTTTTTGATTTTCTCAAAATTCCCACTTACGATTTTGATTAAAATTCAAAAGTCAATTATTTTTTAGACTCTCTTTAAAATGTATATTCTCATTTCGGGAAAAAAATCTTTTGAAGACCACTTTACTCTTTTTCAAGGTGTTATAAAGACTTATTTTTCTTGTGTGTTTTTTTTTTTTTTTTTTTATCTAAACGATATAAAAGCAAAAGCATTTTAAATACTTATTTCTTGATAAAATATACCTTTTTTTTTTTAGTAGACTTTGAAATGTTCTGACGCATGAATGCGTATTATGAAATGAATATGGATTATAAAGAAAGTGAGTCTTGTTTAAATTTTTGTTTAAAAGATAGCCCACGTCTTATTATTCTCTAAAGTAAGTGGTGTATAGTTCTTTTTAACTTCTGCTATTTGACAAACTACAATTGACTCTTGAAATGAGATATTTCCAATATTAAAAACATTATAAAGTGTTACACCTTCAGGGATCCATCGTCACGTATTTTTACTTTCTCGTATATGTCATATATACGGCATATACCGTATAGAAAGTATTGGATTCATGTCAAAAATTCGATGTCGAGATTTTGATGGATCTTCACGTTTTGAGGTCCCCTGAATCCAAAAAAGTGGTTTTCGCGACATGGTCTGTCTGTCTCTGTGTGTGTGTGTGTGGGGTGTGTGTTCAATTTTAAGCATGAAGGAATTGAGCTACAAAGTTGTAATTTTATATATAAGTTAAACACCCCCCCTCCCCGGGAGCGTGAAAATAAGCTTTTAATCAAAATCGACCAAAAAGTACTAGTACTTTACTGATATACTTTTTCAGTTTTTTCGATTTTGTCAAAATTTTCTCCAACGATTTTTTTTTAAATTCAAAAATCAATTATTTTTTAGATGCTCTTTAAAATGTATATTTTCATTTTGCCATTGAAATCTTCTGAAAACCACTTTACTCTTGTATTTCATAGGAAAGATAGGAGAAATAGTTGCCATGGTAACAAAATATAAATATTTTCTCACATCAGTAAAGTACTAGTACTCTTTGGTTGATTTTGTTCAAAATCTTCGGCAAAACGTGTATATCCATCAAAATCTCGACATCGAATTTTTGATATGAAACCAATACTTTCTCTCTATATATATATTAACATATAGAGGTAGGGGAAAGTAAAAATTATTAATAATAAAAATTTCACGGTCTTACGCTAGCGTTTAGGGGTTCACGTTCCATGCGATAAAAATTCATTTCGATTGTATTGGGTACCAATCAAATGAAATAAATGACCACGCAGTCTAAATAGAGGTCAAAAAAGACTAATCAAAAATGAAAAAAATTATTATTTCAAATGAATAATTATATATTATTAAATTTTAATTTATATTATTAAATATTACAATAATCAAATTAAATAAATGATAAGATAATATTCTATTTCAAAAATATTAATTAATATTTATCCGCTTTATGGAAAATAAATATGAATTATTCATATTAACTTTTTTTTAAGGTCGAAATTACAAAAAATAATAATAATAAATACATCTATTATAGATAATTAGGCTAGTTTACCGTAGTTGGTAGTAATTAATTCAATTTTTCCTTTTTTTTTTTTTAATTTTAATTTACAATCAAATAAAGTTGGAACCATTCGAACACCCCAGGTTCTTTCTTTTTTTGGGATACTTTAAGAGGAATTTGTTAATAAATTTAGAGACCTGCATAGGAAGGAAATTTATAAATACTTATTGCATTTTCTAACAGGAAATTAATTCGACCTTTAATCTGATAATTTATATCAAGAAAAAAATTTTATGAATAAGCCTGTATTAGCAAACATACGATTTTTTACCTTTCTCTTCATTTTATATTTTCCATCAGGACATTTTATGAACATTGTTTTCCAAGCTTTTTTGTTAGAGCTCAACAAAAACTTGAAAGGGAAAAAAATAAAAGAATCGCACCTAGTATTTTTTTTTCTCTTATTTCTTTTTATTCTGCTCCTCTATGTCGGTACACTGTTGATTAATCTCACGGCACGATCGATAGGGCAATTAAACCATTAATAATTATATAATTGAAATTGTAATACTTAATAAGTCCTTAGATCACTGAGGCCTTAATCAACATAAACAGAAAATTAACATTTTAAGATATTGTATAATATATTTTCAATTATGTTTTTACTTTCTCTATATATATGTTAATATATAGAGAGAGAAAGTATTGGATTCATGTCAAAAATTCGATGTCAAGATTTTGATGGATATACAGTACACGTTTTGAGGTCCCCTGATTCCAAAAAAGTGGTTTTCGCGACATGGTCTGTCTGTCTGTCTGTGTGTCTGGGTTCAATTTAAAGTATGAAGGAATTGAGTTAGGAGGTTGAAATATTATATTTAAGTTAGTCACCCCCGGGAGCGTGAAAATAAGCTTTTAATCAAAATCGGCCAAAAGTGAACTAGTACTTTACTGATGTAGTTTTTCAGTTTTTTTCGATTTAAAATGTATATTCTCATTTTGTCATTGAAATCTTCTGAAGACCACTTTACTCTTGTACTCCATAGAAAAGATAGGAGAAATGGTTACCATGGTAACAAATTATAAATCTTTTCCCATGTTTATAAATTTTACATCTTGAAATTCGAATGTACCGTACTGTCGGAAACTAAATACATGTCGACACAAAAAATCTGGTGTGACAAGCACAGAACACAACCTTCGATTACCGAGGGTAAGAGAAAGTTGTGTGCTGTGCGACCAGTCACACCAGATTTTTTTTCTCTTTTCTCTCCCTTTTAGGCAACTAATCCTAAGGGGGTGCGAAATAACAAAAAGTAAAAAGTGACGCGAAGACTTCCAAAATAAGAATAATAAAAAATTTTTTTTTTTTAATTGACCGACATTTCTGTCTTAATTGAAAACACTCGCAGGGCTTTTGAAATGTTACCTAATTAAATAAATATGCATGATTAAGAATGATGATAGATGACTATATTCTATGTAAATTTATATATTTATTTACATACATAAAATTCCCAATAGAAATTTATTATAAATATAGGGAAAGTTGCGATCACAAAGCTTCAATTACTATACGTACTTAAGTTCATCTACTCTTTTCTTCAACCTTACTATACTTTCTTCTTAATTTAATTAATTTTGGTCAATTTTATTGATATACTGTATATTTTTTAGTCCTTTCGGCATCTTAAACCATATAGGCCTATATAACCAAATGATTTAAATAAATTCATCCGACTGTCCAAACTCAAATGAATATTTGAATATTTTCTATTATTTGATACAAGGTTTGTTTAATTTTCCAACAACACTAGCATACTCTTTGAACACTAACACATACATACAGATCATTTTGCGGACGCACTTTTTTCGACTCAGGAGGCCCCAAAATGTGTATTTCCATCAAAATCTTGGCATCGAATTTTTGACATGAATCCAATGTATTCTTCTTCTTTCATTTAATGACCTTGTAGATGAGTCGATTTACCTTCCAGCACCTAGGGCAGAGTTTTCCAAACTGTGAGTCGCGGACTAGTCTAAGGGGAGGCGGGAATTAGCCACAGCGAGCAATTTTCTAAATTAGTATAATACTATTATGTTTTCCTTAAAAAAATATATTTTTAACAGCAGAAGATTAGGCTTTTTTTAAAGCCATCTTCTGTTAAAAATATATTTTGTTAAGGTTAGAACACGATTCAGTACCGAGTTACTCTAGGAGGCACAAGATAGCGTTATTTTTTCCCATAGGGATACAAGGGATTTATTCCATTTGAAAGATTCCAACTAATTAATTAAGGATAAAAAATTAATTATTTTTCAACAGAATGATTACTAATTTAATTATCTATAAGTTATAGAGCGAATTTTTTAAAAATATCTTTTTTTTTTAATGCGATTAATCTAAAAAAAATTGTATTTTTTCGAAAATAAAAAAAAGGGCTTCTATAACTTGTAGATATTTTAAATAGCTTTAATTTAAAAAAAAATTGAGGTCGATAGCTTCAAAATTGTGGCCGCTGGAATCCAAAATTAGCACCCCGAGACGCACCTTAAAGGAAAAATTCTGGCTGCGATTTCTTCAAACTTTTATTCCTGATACAATTTTCTAAATGATTGCTAAAGTCTTGTAATAATAAAAAATATAATAGTTTGTATTATTAAATTTTTTTGCAATAAAATTTTTTGGGTTTGTATTATTATATAAAAAAGGGGGGGGGGGGAGGGAGGTCGTTATACAATTAAATATTTTTAATGGGGCGTGGTAACATAAAGTTTGGAAACCACTGACCTAGGGTGTTAATTACTAATTACGATTAACATAAATGTTAACCTTCATAACATAAAAAATTTTCTCTATACATAAAACAATATTCCAAAGTCAAATTACACAAATCCTAAAATTATTAATATTAAAAAATAAATATAGATATAGTTTTGTAAATAATCATAAAATACCAAATATAATATAATTTGAAATATTTAACAAGACTAATTAATCAGGTCAGTTCATTTGAATAAGTTGTTACAAAATTAATGATATCACCAGATCAGTTCAAAGTTGTTCATAGTTAACCTTCACTTCTCTAAGGTGAGTGGTTGGAACGAGTAGGGAATCCAATTATCCATTGGCTAGAATCCTAATTGCAAATAGTTGTAATGAAATTTCTCTAGAAACATTTAATAAGACAACTTTTTGCCAATATTCAGCTATGAGAGAAGTATGTGGAAATTGTACTTCCTTTTTGTGTGCTTACATTTAATTAAATAAAATATCTGTTAGGGTATACAAATACTAAATAAATAAATTTCTAATTTAATTAGACAAATCGAGCCAAGTTACTATTTTAAACTCTAAATCGACCCATTTACGGTGGACATACCTACACAAAATTGTTTTATTTATCAATTTGAATAACATTTGTTAAAAAAAAATTTTTTACAAAGAAACCGATTGCATAAAAAAAAATTTATAAATGAACATTACCATCGATTGCAAATACCCAAAAGTTGATCAAAAGACTGAAGAATTTTTTATTTAAAATAGAAGCATGTCTTTTCTAGCACTTGAGAGGTTGCTATGAAGTGCTTCCTCCCACTACTTATTTAAAAATTAAAACTTCTGGAAATTAATTAAGAAAATAATAATTAAAAATTGTATGTACATATCTTGCGAATGAATTGGTCTGAAAATATTTTCGAAGATATCCGCCAATAAATAATTAATAATTAATTTTTTATTAACATAAGATTTTTTTTGTTATCTAATTTATCAACATTATCAAATGATTCAAGGAGTAGCAATTTTTTTTTTTTTTTTACATGGAAAATTATTTAAAACAGGAGAAAATAGAGTTATACTCAGAGCGTTTTACCTAAACAACTGTTGAAAATAAGCTTACAGCGAACTTTTTGTAAAGCCATATTCATATTCTGAAATATCATCACTATCATTATCATCATTACTCAGGGAAGTCATTACGATATATAAAGTGCTAGCGTCTAGCTTCCGTCTGTGCCAGGACGCTGATTGGCTAGAGTTACAGGAAGAGGAACAGGAGTGGGAAATTTGAAAATTTCCAAACAGCAAGAATAAATTTGATGCATTTAATCGCCGAAGGCGTGCAAGGGGGTCCAGGGGGCGTAGCCTTCGGCGGGCTTTGCCACTGATAGAAAAATAATTCAGGAATAGCCTAATTCAGACATTGCAGCCAGGAAATTAAATAAAAACTTTATTTAATTTTTTATTCGCCGACTGTTCGGTCGCCAATCACGACCTTCATCAGTGCAATATTTAGAGAACACTTGCCTTGATGAAGGTCATGATTGGCGACCGAAACGTCTGCGAATAGGGAAAAAATTAAATAAAATTTTTATTTAATTTTCTGGCTGCAACGTCCTTCGAATTCTGATTGAATCTCTATAGCCATAAATTATATTAATTATAAGTGAAATAGAAATAGGATCTCATTTGTTTGAGTATCAAATACCCGAGTATAGTATATACTTTCGTGCACGTAGACACACACCTCAAAGTGTCTAAAAGTGTCTAAGAGCCGTATTTAGTTTCATTACTTAAGAAAATGTTGACCTAAGGGAAATTTTTCAATGATATTTACAAAACTTTAAACATTATCATTGATGCATCTTTAAAATAAACTCCACTCCCCCCTTAATACTGAAGAATATTTAAGTGTCCTATACCAGCAGCCCATACGATCCAATGAATTGAATTAGCCTACGAAAACAGAAAATTTATTAAGTTTTTCATTTTATTTATCGATACTTTCATTGAATAATCTATTATTAATCTCTACCTGTTTATGTTCTTAGTCTGAAATGTACATGGTTTTTAAAAATAGAAGTTAAATTATCTTAAAATTACATTTCTTTAATCATAAGAAATTTTATCTTATGTTAGTTTTATTATCTCATAACAAATTTTAAAACATAAGTAATTATAATTAAATTAAAAAAGTATAAATAATATGTGTTAATGATAAGTTAAATTTTTCCTTTTTGTTTTTAATTAATTAACCCACATCCCAAGTAGAGATTAGTGCTAGTTCATCGCTCATTCGTTGGAGTCGATTATGACTTATACAGGTGAATGTTATATTTATTATAAATAAATTAATAGTGAATGTGTTTTAGTAAAAGTTTATATTTTGGAATTTTGGTATGTATAGATTAATATATAAATAGGCAAATGGATTCTACGGCGAATAAATGTAAATTTTGTATATCGCTTGCTGAATATTTTTTGTGGAAATCGGGTTTTAAATTGATTGAATTTTGTTGGGAGATTCCCTTTTTTTAAAGAAAAGTAGTTCAGTATGTTAAAAAAATTGAGATCGCCCTCGGGCTTGGTGTAGGCCTTTTATACCAAAACTGAGATACGTCGTGTTGACGTTATTTTTTCTTGGCCTCATATCTCATTCTTTTTTTTTTAATAATAACTATATATTTCTTTGAGTTGGGTCTCCATTCCATTCAGCAATGTTTAGCAAGAATCAAATGATCTCCATGTTAGCTTCTTCTTCCTTAAATATATGTTTGGTGATATTTTTGAACTCTCAGCACGTCTCCGACTTATCAGCTCTTTAGTTATATTTTGCAATGTTTTTTTTTTTATTGGCATTTGTGCTCATCAACTATCTTGATTAAGGGCAAGAGAATAATCGCATCCCACTCCCAGATTTCTCATGTTTCGGTCTTTTGTTAGACCATTATCATCAGGTGAAAAACACCTAACACTATCGCACTCATGACCACAGACATTTCCCCTCCTTTCGTCAAGTTGACCTTTGCTAAAATATGTTAATATATTCATTTAACATATGTTAATAACTTGTTTTTTTTTTTTTTTTTTTTTTTTTTTAATTATTTAGTCTTTTTCGGTATCTGAGGCCATTTAGACCGCGTTCTCTTTTTTTTCTAATTTGAGTGAATAGGAGAAAGATTGTGATGTCTTCATTTATTCTTCGACATTCAACCTAAGTTGAAATAAGTGGGATTTAAGAGTCTTGTATCGTAAACAAGATGAAATTTACGAACTTCAACTTCAATACCAATAAAAAAATACTGACTACATACAAAAGCAAATTTTGAGCTGTTTTAGACCTCCTCCCCCCTTTGCGTAAATACCCTCATGTATTCCATATTTTTTTGGTATTCCTTTTATAGGGAAAACGACTTTTTTTATATCAAAAATACTTTCGTAATTAACTGATAAAATTTGCCGTGTCAATAAAAATATGCAAAGCGATATCTCTCCCCTGGATTGCTTATGTAATACTTAAATGGTCATTAACCATTTAAGAGGTTTTTAATGATAAGTGTCAATTAATAACTGAACGAGGAAACATGTGCAGTAGACTGTAAACATTTTTGAAAGAGAGTGTAATTGTAAATTGGTACAGTGAGCGCCACAATTAAGTCCCCAACTGATAGCTAGAGCCTTAAGTATATGGTGTATAGAGAAATAATTTTAATAAATAAGAAATTATATATATCGCGTATGTGAGCCGCGAAACGGAAATTTACATAATTAAATATTTATTAATTCATATACTCGAATAGGCTACACGCCGGTGCTGAGGGAGTCCCTCCTCAAACCAGGCCATCCTCCATAGCATAGAAGAGGTTGGATATAAGGAGCCGGTTGGAACCAGAAATAAGGATTAGTTCACTAGCTAGAGACGAAAGCAGGAGGAGGAGTTAGAGATAGGAAATGATGTAACTAACTTCACGGGGTGCCGGTAGATGGCTACGGCCAGAGGCCGGTTGGGTTTGAGGTGTGTGTCTTCGTGCACGAAAGCACCTCGGGCAAATAAACAAATAAAAAAAATAAAAAAAAAAATTAACATATATGAGGTTAGAGAAAGTAATAATGAAATTCAATTCATATACTCGAAAAAATAAGGGAGTGCCGCCGGGAGTCGAACCACGGATCTTCTATTTTGTACTCGGAGTGCCCTAACCACTAGATCACAGCACGACATTCGGGTATATGAAGATCATATTATGAACTCAGTTGGAAAGCAATTTTAGTCATCAGAAGAAATGGACCCAAATTCGACGCCGCAAATTTCTCCCTATTTTTTTAATGACCGAAAAGGTCTGGAACCTTTTCAAATTTAAAATAATTTCACCATAATCCATATACTATACCATATTCTTAATGCTCTAGCTATCAGGGGGGGGACTTAATTGTGGCGCTCACTGTACGTAGGCCTATTTATTCTCATTTGATTCGATGAGTAGGCAACGTTGACGAGAATAAAAAAAATATTTTTTTGCGTATCCCTTAAACACAAATGGTGTGACTACAAATTAAAAAAAAAAATAAATCCCCTTCCATTGCGAAATGGGTATTTACCGGTAGGCCGATTTAGAAATATGATTTTTATTTGTTTTTGTTTTTTTCAGAACAAAATACAAAAATTTGCAAGATTGAAGATGCTCTAGAATGTACAGGTAATGGAAAATTAATTAATTATCCTTATTATTAAATACGCCATTGAGAGAGAGAGAGAGAAAGAGAGAGAGGTGCGCGATTCAATTTCTATGAGAATTAGATTAGAAACGTTTTAAATCGAGCTGTTAGAAAATTCGATTTTAGGAAATAATTTAATTTCTTGCAAAAGGGTATGAGATTGAAAATTACCATCCATGCAGTGTAATTAGAGAGGAGAGTGAGAAGTGAATTAAACGCATTCCCTCCCTACTTTCATTTACACACAAACATCTACAAACCTAG
>JAKCPI010023771.1:0-12628 GCA_023213315.1 Euborellia annulipes | reverse complement strand
TTCATAGACACAGCTACCCTGGTAGGAACACACAATTGGGCCAAGCCTCGGACCAGGCTTGGACCAATTGTGCCGAGCATTGGGCGAGGTTTGGCGCAAGCCTTGTCTAACCATTGGGCTAGGCTTGGTCCAAGCCTTGGAATGATAACAATGTACCCAGCCTTGGGAATCAAAAAAACCAAGGTTGGCCCAAGCCTCGAGAATCAAAAAAACCAAGGTTGGCCCAAGCCTTGGAAAACAAAACAATGGATGGTCGATCCAAGCCTCGAGAAAAAAAAAAGTTGTTTCTCGAGAGATTTGAACTCGAGCTTTTTGGTTTTGTTTGTCATTTGTCAATGCCTTTACGCTCTCGTACACAGTTGTTATATTGATATGACTCTCTTTTAAGCTATTTGATTTGCCTTTTATTTTAGCTAAATAAACTTTATCAAACAATCACCAGATTTAAAATATATTTTACTGTTTTTTTCAATTAATAGTACTTGATTTAATTTAATTTTTTTTTTTTTAAATTATATGATGGGTCAATTAACCATTGGGCTAAGCCTCGGACCAGGCTTGGCCCAATGGTCACTACCCAAGGCTCGGTTTAATAATTTAATATCATTGGGCCAAGCCTCGGACCAGGCTTGGCCCAATGGTCATTACCCAAGGCTCGGTTTAATAATATAATACCATTGGGCCAAGCCTCGGACCAGGCTTGGCCCAATCGTCTTCCCAAGGCTCGGTTTAATAATATAATACCAATGGGCCAAGCCTCGGACCAGGCTTGGCCCAATCGTCTTCCCAAGGCTCGGTTTAATAATATAATACCATTGGGCCAAGCCTCGGAGCAGGCTTGGCCCAATGGTCACTACTCAAGGCTTGGAAAATGACAACTGGCCCAAGGTTCGGCCAATTGTCAGCATTGGCAATTCCTACCAGGGTATGAACGTAGCCCCGTTATTAAACATTCACTACACCATTGTATCAATTTCCTTTTCAATTCAGGAATATAATAGTCTATATTTTAAGAAAAAATCTCAATTAAGATTTATTAATTTTCTTTATTTTTTAACAGAATAGCGTAGATGCAACTCGCTTTATAAATTCTATAATAATCGGAGCAGCGTGTATCGGTGCTGTTTTTCTACAAATGGCAATTTTAAGATTTTTGAAGAAAAAACCTATTTTAGGTATTAAAATAAATTTTTTTCTAACTCTGTTATTGGTAATAACTAGAGACCGGACAAAAAAGCATAAAAAAATGGAAAATAAGTGCTTAAAAAAGCATAAAAAACTTGAATAAAAAGTTGTTAAATAAGCATAAAAGTTGAAAAAAAAGCATCTCATAAGCAATTTTTACTCATACCAATGGCGTATACAAATTTTTTTTTTTAAAGAAACTAAATTTATTCCGCCCCGCCCTGCGAAAAATTTTGTTTTTGCGGAACCAAATTTTTTCATCCTGCGGAAAAATTTTTTTTACAATGCTATAATTTTTCGCACTGGGGACTTTTGAAATTTTTTTTTTTTTGGGGGGGGCCGGCCCCCCTCCCCCCCCCCCCCCTTATACACGTCCCTGGTGTATGCGTGTGTGAATGGGAAAAAAGTGTGTTTTTTAATAAAAAAAAAAAAAATTATAAATATTCGTAAAATAAGTTCAAATAAGCACGAAAGGGAAAAAAAGCATGAAAACTCAAAAAAAGCAAAAAAAGCATAAAAAATGCAATCTCAATGCACTTAGTTTTTCCTAATTCGTATAGAAATTAAATATCTAATGGTTGCTCATAAAATTGAGCAATAAGCATTTTGCTTAAAATCCGGTCTCTAGTAATAACTTTATTATTTTCTTGAGAAATAACAAGTACTGGTTGTGGACAGTGTGCCTGCTGGTGGCGCAGGTAGTACTGTTCACTGTGGCGACTTTTCTGCCCAGCAGCATGTATCCCTTGATGATCACAGCCACTCTCTACACCTGCATATTCTACTTGGTGGTATCTCTAACAAGCGATGCATTTCCGACGGCTATTCGAGCTTTTGGAGTATCAACAGCTGGAGTATGTTCTCAGATAGCTCCGGGGATCGCTAATCTACTATTACCTCCGTTGCTTCTCTCCGCCTGCCAGGCACCATTCATGTTATTCGCCGCCTTTGCAGCTGGTCTGTTCGTCATGTTATTTTTATAAAATTCCTAAAATGTTATTCCTCCTCTACAAAAGATACTCCTTTCTTTCTAAGGATGCAGTACAACCCTTTTTTTTTTCTATTCCTGCAATTATCCGACGGGATAAAGCAGTTAAGTTGAAGACAACTCGAGTTCAAATCTACCTCATGGAAAAAAATTATCCAGTTCTATTTGAGATACCTCCCCTGAGGAAGGAAACGGGAACCTCCCTCACTATTATCCCCATTAAAGTTATCCCTCAGAGATATCACTGCGTATCAGATCTGACACTAATGACTAGAGAGATTTCTTTCATCGGGTATGGCTCCTTCCTTTATCCCTCTCTTTGAGAGTAGTCTCATAAAGATAACTTTATTGCTCTTAACATTTTTCTAAAAGCTATTATTCAGTTTGAATTTAATTCATTTGATCAATTTACTACCCTTACCTCAGAATTACAGGATGACTTGTGTTGCAATTATTAATAGTCTATAATAAAAATCTAGTGTGACTGGTCGCACCCCACACAACTTTCTCTTACCTGTGGTAAGAAAAAGTTTAGAAAAATTTAGATTTTAGACTTCTAGAAAGAGAAAAACAGGGGCAGTAAAAAAACAAAAGTACTTTTTCAGTTCTTGATTTTTTTCAAAATTGGCTCCAACGATTTGAAACTGAGGTATGGGAATCTAAATATATCTCGTCAAAAAATCTGGTGTGACAGCACAGTACACAACTTTCGATTACCAAATCAGTATAGTATTTTACAAGTAGGCCTACTTAAAGGGCATTTTCAAGTATCTAGTGGCTATTGAAAGTACATGAAGGTTTTATCATTAATACTTAGCCAAGGGCGGATACAAGGGGGGTAAAGGGGGTAATTACACCCCCTGAGATTTGAAAAAAATATTTTTTTGGGGAAAAAAATTTTGTTTTTAATATAAAATTTTAAAAATTAATACTTAAAAATTTGATTTGTATATAAATTCTGGTAAACAACTACAGAATGCACCTTTAAATTGCCGATAATAAAAAAAATTGTATGCTGTGCGACCAGTCACATCAGATTACCCCCTCCGAGAAACTCCTCTGGATCCGCCACTGTACTTAGCTAATATTTTGATATTAAATTATTTTTTTTATTTTCAGTTGCAGCTCTTGGATCGCTATTTATTGATAGAATTTTTTCTCCTTTAACTACCTAAGTTAATTAATTAATTAATTTAATTAAAATATTTATTAAAAAAAAAATTATGATTTTTTATTTTCTTTTTATTTAAAATTTTCAGGTCTTTTCCGTCTTCTGAGATCATTCAGTTACAAACAAAATATAATGGTCTAAAATCCGGAGAGGTCGATTTGCACTCAGCTGTTTAATGGATGAAAAATATTTTACATGAAATTTAATATGTTAAAAAAAAAAATCGTGAATAGGTTGCCTGAAAAATTACCGCGTGTAAACTAAAATTATTTACAAAATTTAAAAACTAATTTTTTTTTCAAAATTGCACCCGTTTGTTTAAGAAACAATTTAAGCACCAATCGAAAGTATGAATCCTCTAGAATATGCCGGCATTGGGTAACCTTTTGTTTTCCTGTGAGTTGTCAGGTATAAACAGGTAACTCAAAATTAATAACCTGCACCGGTATGTTTAATAAATAAACCTTACATCAAAATATAGATAATTTTATAACCAATACAATGATGTACGTTTGCCTACGGAAAACCTCTCTGCGGAATTCCGGTTTCCGCAGTTACATTACTGATCCACTTTTTCGTTTTTTTTTTTTTTTTTTTTTTTTGATTTTCTCAAAATTCCCACTTACGATTTTGATTAAAATTCAAAAGTCAATTATTTTTTAGACTCTCTTTAAAATGTATATTCTCATTTCGGGAAAAAATCTTTTGAAGACCACTTTACTCTTTTTCAAGGTGTGTTATAAAGACTTATTTTTCTTGTGTTTTTTTTTTTTTTTTTTTTTATCTAAACGATATAAAAGCAAAAGCATTTTAAATACTTATTTCTTGATAAAATATAACTTTTTTTTTAGTAGACTTTGAAATGTTCTGACGCATGAATGCGTATTATGAAATGAATATGGATTATAAAGAAAGTGAGTCTTGTTTAAATTTTTGTTTAAAAGCTAGCCCACGTCTTATTAGTCTCTAAAGTAAGTGGTGTATAGTTCTTTTTAACTTCTGCTATTTGACAAACTACAATTGACTCTTGAAATGAGATATTTCCAATATTAAAAACATTAAAAGTGTTACACCTTCAGTGATCCATCGCCACGTATTTTTACTTTCTCGTATATGTCATATATATATATATATAGAGAGAAAGTATTGGATTCATGTCAAAAATTCGATGTCGAGATTTTGATGGATATACAAGTTTTGAGGTCCCCTGAATCCAAAAAAAGTGTTTTCGCAACATGGTCTGTCTGTCTCTGTGTGTGTGTGTGTGGGTGTGTGTGTGTTCACTTTTAAGCATGAAGGAATTGAGCTACAAAGTTGTAATTTTATATATAAGTTAAACACCCCCCCCCCCCGGGAGCGTGAAAATAAGCTTTTAATCAAAATCGACCAAAAAGTACTAGTACTTTACTGATATACTTTTTCAGTTTTTTCGATTTTCTCAAAATTTGCTCCAACGATTTTTTTTTTTAATTCAAAAATCAATTATTTTTTAGATTCTCTTTAAAATGTATATTTTCATTTTGCCATTGAAATCTTCTGAAAACCACTTTACTCTTGTATTTCATAGGAAAGATAGGAGAAATAGTTGCCAAACAAAATATAAATAGGTATTTTCTCACATCAGTAAAGTACTAGTACTCTTTGGTTGATTTTGTTCAAAAGCTTCGGGAAAACGTGTATATCCATCAAAATCTCGACATCGCCCACGGGGCGTGGTGTAGAGGTTAGCGTGCTAACCTCATATACCAAACGTCGCGGGTTCGGACCCCAGGCAGTCCGATGATTTTATTTAAGCCATCTGGATACCAGATGGCTTAAATAAAAATGCCTGGACCCCCTAATATATATAAATTCATAAATAACGGTTATCGTAAATGTCTTATATGGCCTGAGCTGCCGAAAAGACAGTGTGAATGTGTGTGTGAGTGTGAGTGTGAATGAGAAAAAGTGTGAATGTTTTAAAAAAAAAAAAAAAAAAAAAAAAAAAAAAAAAAAAAAAAAAAATCTCGACATCGAATTTTTGATATGAAACCAATACTTTCTCTATATATATATATTAACATATAGAGGTAGGAGAAAGTAAAAATTATTAATAATAAAAATTTCACGGTCTTATGCTAGCGTTTAGGGATTCACGTTCCATGCGATAAAAATTCATTTCGATTGTATTGGGTACCAATCAAATGAAATAAATGACCACGCAGTCTAAATAGAGGTCAAAAAAGACTAATCAAAAATGAAAAAAATTATTATTTCAAATGAATAATTATATATTATTAAATTTTAATTTATATTATTAAATGTTTCAATAATCAAATTAAATAAATGATAAGATAATATTCTATTTCAATAATATTAATATTTATCCTCTTTATGAAAAATAAATATGAATTATTCATAGATAATTAGGCTAGTTTACCGTAGTTGGTAATAATTAATTCAATTTTTTCTTTTTTTTTTAATTTTAATTTACAATCAAATAAAGTTTTTTTTTTGAAAAAAACATTCACACTTTTTCTCATTCACACTCAGATTCACCACACATTCACACGGTCTTTTCGGCAACTTAGGCCATTTATGCCCAATTGCACCGCCCAATTTAAGTATGACTTAAAATTAAGTATCAACAACCTGGCAACGTTGTAAATTTTAGTGATATTCTGCTGATTTATTTGTGATTTAATATTATAAGACTTAAACGATACTGTTATTTATTAATAAATATATATTGGGGGTCCTGGCATCTTTATTCTCGCCATTTGGGTCTTGAAACATTATTTTATTTTCAATCAGAGAACGTGTTATCTTAGCAACGAGCGTGGTTAGCAACGGATGACAATGAAAGTGTGTTAAATTTCATACTTAACCCCCAAATATTTAAGCCCTCGATTTCGGGGGCTTAGCAATGACTTAAGTTAAAAAACAATATTGATAATATAATATTAATTAACTAATAATAATACATTTTTTGGATTCGATTTAGATTTTTCTTATAAAAAAACATGAATAATATGAACTATATTTTCGAGGATGATCCATATTATATTAGAGGAGGGTCTGTCGGTCCATCCGTCTGTCACGCTCTGACCAACTTCCCGTTGGAATTTTGAAACAGAAATTTTCCAGTCTTATATTAGTAGAGCTGTGTTTTTCAATCTTTTTGAATTTACAGGTTGAAAAATTCTGGCGATTCTCTTGGTTCATGACCGACAAAAAGTTTGTAAATCAAAAGACTATGTAAGTTATATGATTTTCTCTATTTTGGTACCTATTTCCCTTCTCCATGAAATTGTGTTTTTATTATCGTGTAGAACTTTGCCTTTTTCCTTTTGCCGCCTACCCTCCGTGTAGGGCTTCGCCACCCCAAAGGGGTCCCGACCCCACAGATTGAAAAACACTGTTATAGAGTGACAGATCGTTATTAATATTTATATATAGTAGCCTATATATAAAATTGCTATTAATTAATCAAAAATCATGAAAATTAATATTTTGTTTCTGATTTTCTCATTTTTCTGAAATTAATATTTATAAACAATATGTATTTAATTTAGTTGATGATTATTAAAGAGAAAAAATTATTAAATTAAAAATAAATCACCAGAATATCACTAAAATTTACAACGTTGCCAGGTTGTTGATACTTAATTTTAAGTCATACTTAAATTGGGCGGTGCAATTGGGCATTAAGACTTTTACGATAACCGTTGAAATAAATATATCTATTGTGGGGTCCAGGCATTTTTATTTAAGTCATTTGGTATCCAAATGCCTTAAATAAAATTATCGGACTGCCTGGGGTCCGAACCCGCGACGTTCGGTATAGAAGGTAGGCACGCTACCAACTACTCCACCACACTCACATTCACACAGTCTTTTCGGCAACTTAGGCCATATAAGACTTTGACGATAACCGTTATTTATAAATTTATCTATTATTGGAGTCCAGGCATTCTTATTTAAGCCATTTGGTATCCAATTGGCTTAAATAAAATCATCGGACTGCCTGGGGTCCGAACCCACGACGTTTGGTATACGAGCTTAGCACGCTAACCTCTACACCATGCCCCGAGGGCAATTCGACCTTTAATCTGATAATTTATATCAAGAAAAAAAATTTTATGTATAAGCCTGTATTAGCAAACATACGATTTTTTTACCTTTCTCTTCATTTTATATTTTCCATCAGGACATTTTATGAACATTGTTTTCCAAGCTTTTTTGTTAGAGCTCAACAAAAACTTGAAAGGGAAAAAAATAAAAGAATCGCACCTAGTATTTTTTTTTCTCTTATTTCTTTTTATTCTGCTCCTCTATGTCGGTACACTGTTGATTAATCTCACGGCACGATCAATAGGGAAATTAAACCATTAATAATTATATAATTGAAATTGTAATACTTAATAAGTCCTTAGATCACTGAGGCCTTAATCAACATAAACAGAAAATTAACATTTTAAGATATTGTATAATATATTTTCAATTATGTTTTTACTTTCTCTATATACAGTATATGTTAATATATAGAGAGAGAAAGTATTGGATTCATGTCAAAAATTCGATGTCAAGATTTTGATGGATATACACGTTTTGAGGTCCCCGGATTCCAAAAAAGTGGTTTTCGCGACATGGTCTGTCTGTGTGTCTGGGTTCAATTTAAAGTATGAAGGAATTGAGCTAGGAGGTTGAAATTTTATATTTAAGTTAGTCACCCCCCGGGAGCGTGAAAATAAGCTTTTAATCAAAATCGGCCAAAAAGTACTAGTACTTTACTGATGTAGTTTTTTAGTTTTTTTTCGATTTAAAATGTATATTCTCATTTTGTCATTGAAATCTTCTGAAGACCACTTTACTCTTGTACTCCATAGAAAAGATAGGAGAAATGGTTACCATGGTAACAAATTATAAATCTTTTCCCATGTTTATAAATTTTACATCTTGAAATTCGAATGTACCGTACTGTCGGAAACTAAATACATGTCGACACAAAAAATCTGGTGTGACAAGCACAGAACACAACCTTCGATTACCGAGGGTAAGAGAAAGTTGTGTGCTGTGCGACCAGTCACACCAGATTTTTTTCTCTTTTCTCTCCCTTTTAGGCAACTAATCCTAAGGGGGTGCGAAATAACAAAAAGTAAAAAGTGACGCGAAGACTTCCAAAATAAGAAGAATAAAATTTTTTTTTTTTTTTAATTGACCGACATTTCTGTCTTAATTGAAAACACTCGCAGGGCTTTTGAAATGTTACCTAATTAAATAAATATGCATGATTAAGAATGATGATAGATGACTATATTCTATGTAAATTTATATATTTATTTACATACATAAAATTCCCAATAGAAATTTATTACAATTATAGGGAAAGTTGCGATCACAAAGCTTCAATTACTATACGTACTTAAGTTCATCTATTCTTTTCTTCAACCTTACTATACTTTCTTCTTAATTTAATTAATTTTGGTCAATTTTATTGATATACTGTATATTTTTTAGTCCTTTCGGCATCTTAAACCATATAGGCCTATATAACCAAATGATTTAAATAAATTCATCCGACTGTCCAAACTCAAATGAATATTTGAATATTTTCTATTATTTGATACAAGGTTTGTTTAATTTTCCAACAACACTAGCATACTCTTTGAACACTAACACATACATACAGATCATTTTGCGGACGCACTTTTTTCGACTCAGGAGGCCCCAAAATGTGTATTTCCATCAAAATCTTGGCATCGAATTTTTGACATGAATCCAATGTATTCTTCTTCTTTCATTTAATGACCTTGTAGATGAGTCGATTTACCTTCCAGCACCTAGGGCAGAGTTTTCCAAACTGTGAGTCGCGGACTAGTCTAAGGGGAGGCGGGAATTAGCCACAGCGAGCAATTTTCTAAATTAGTATAATGCTATTATGTTTTCCTTAAAAAAATATATTTTTAACAGCAGAGGAGTAGGCTTTTTTTAAAGCCATCTTCTGTTAAAAATATATTTTGTTAAGGTTAGAACACGATTCAGTACCGAGTTACTCTAGGAGGCACAAGATAGCGTTATTTTTTCCCATAGGGATACAAGGGATTTATTCCATTTGAAAGATTCCAGCTAATTAATTAAGGATAAAAAATTAATTATTTTTCAACGAATGATTACTAATTTAATTATCTATAAGTTATAGAGCGAATTTTTTAAAAATATCTTTTTTTTAATGCGATTAATCTAAAAAAAATTGTATTTTTTCGAAAATAAAAAAAAGGGCTTCTATAACTTGTAGATATTTTAAATAGCTTTAATTTAAAAAAAAATTGAGGTCGATAGCTTCAAAATTGTGGCCGCTGGAATCCAAAATTAGCACCCCGAGACGCACCTTAAAGGAAAAATTCTGGCTGCGATTTCTTCAAACTTTTATTCCTGATACAATTTTCTAAATGATTGCTAAAGTCTTGTAATAATAAAAAATATAATAGTTTGTATTAATAAATTTTTTTGCAATAAAATTTTTTGTGTTTGTATTATTATATAAAAAAGGGGGGGAGGAGTCGTTATACAATTAAATATTTTTAATGGGGCGTGGTAACATAAAGTTTGGAAACCACTGACCTAGGGTGTTAATTACTAATTACGATTAACATAAATGTTAACCTTCATAACATAAAAAATTTTCTCTATACATAAAACAATATTCCAAAGTCAAATTACACAAATCCTAAAATTATTAATATTAAAAAATAAATATAGATATAGTTTTGTAAATAATCATAAAATACCAAATATAATAAATTTGAAATATTTAACAAGACTAATTAATCAGGTCAGTTCATTTGAATAAGTTGTTACAAAATTAATGATATCACCAGATCAGTTCAAAGTTGTTCATAGTTAACCTTCACTTCTCTAAGGTGAGTGGTTGGAACGAGTAGGGAATCCAATTATCCATTGGCTAGAATCCTAATTGCAAATAGTTGTAATGAAATTTCTCTAGAAACATTTAATAAGACAACTTTTTGCCAATATTCAGCTATGAGAGAAGTATGTGGAAATTGTACTTCCTTTTTGTGTGCTTACATTTAATTAAATAAAATATCTGTTAGGGTATACAAATACTAAATAAATAAATTTCTAATTTAATTAGACAAATCGAGCCAAGTTACTATTTTAAACTCTAAATCGACCCATTTACGGCGGACATACCTATACAAAATTGTTTTATTTATCAATTTGATTAACATTTGTTAAAAAAAATTTTTTACAAAGAAACCGATTGCATAAAAAAAAATTTATAAATGAACATTACCATCGATTGCAAATACCCAAAAGTTGATCAAAAGACTGAAGAATTTTTATTTAAAATAGAAGCATGTCTTTTCTAGCACTTGAGAGGTTGCTATGAAGTGCTTCCTCCCACTACTTATTTAAAAATTAAAACTTCTGGAAATTAATTAAGAAAATAATAATTAAAAATTGTATGTACATATCTTGCGAATGAATTGGTCTGAAAATATTTTCGAAGATATCCGCCAATAAATAATTAATAATTAATTTTTTATTAACATAAGATTTTTTTGTTATCTAATTTATCAACATTATCAAATGATTCAAGGAGTAGCAATTTTTTTTTTTTTTACATGGAAAATTATTTAAAACAGGAGAAAATAGAGTTATACTCAGAGCGTTTTACCTAAACAACTGTTGAAAATAAGCTTACAGCGAACTTTTTGTAAAGCCATATTCATATTCTGAAATATCATCACTATCATTATCATCATTACTCAGGGAAGTCATTACGATATATAAAGTGCTAGCGTCTAGCTTCCGTCTGTGCCAGGACGCTGATTGGCTAGAGTTACAGGAAGAGGAACAGGAGTGGGAAATTTGAAAATTTCCAAACAGTCAGCAAGAATAAATTTGATGCATTTAATCGCCGAAGGCGTGCAAGGGGGTCCAGGGGGCGTAGCCTTCGGCGGGCTTTGCCACTGATAGAAAAATAATTCAGGAATAGCCTAATTCAGACATTGCAGCCAGGAAATTAAATAAAAACTTTATTTAATTTTTATTCGCCGATTGTTCGGTCGTCAATCACGACCTTCATCAGTGCAATATTTAGAGAACACTTGCCTTGATGAAGGTCACGATTGGCGACCGAAACGTCGGCGAATAGGGGGAAAAAAAATTAAATAAAATTTTTATTTAATTTTCTGGCTGCAACGTCCTTCGAATTCTGATTGAATCTCTATAGCCATAAATTATATTAATTATAAGTGAAATAGAAATAGGATCTCAATTGTTTGAGTATCAAATACCCGAGTATAGTATATACTTTCGTGCACGTAGACACACACCTCAAAGTGTCTAAAAGTGTCTAAGAGCCGTATTTAGTTTCATTACTTAAGAAAATGTTGACCTAAGGGAAATTTTTCAATGATATTTACAAAACTTTAAACATTATCATTGATGCATCTTTAAAATAAACTCCACTCCCCCTTAATACTGAAGAATATTTAAGTGTCCTATACCAGCAGCCCATACGATCCAATGAATTGAATTAACCTACGAAAAACAGAAAATTTATTAAGTTTTTCATTTTACTTATCGATACTTTCATTGAATAATCTATTATTAATCTCTACCTGTTTATGTTCTTAGTCTGAAATGTACATGGTTTTTAAAAAATAGAAGTTAAATTATCTTAAAATTACATTTCTTTAATCATAAGAAATTTTATCTTATGTTAGTTTTATTATCTCAAACAAATTTTAAAACATAAGTAATTATAATTAAATTAAAAAGTATAAATAATATGTGTTAATGATAAGTTAAATTTTTTCCTTTTTGTTTTTAATTAATTAACCCACATCCCAAGTAGAGATTAGTGCTAGTTCATCGCTCATTCGTTGGAGTCGATTATGACTTATACAGGTGAATGTTATATTTATTATAAATAAATTAATAGTGAATGTGTTTTAGTAAAAGTTTATATTTTGGAATTTTGGTATGTATAGATTAATATATAAATAGGCAAATGGATTCTACGGCGAATAAATGTAAATTTTGTATATCGCTTGCTGAATATTTTTTGTGGAAATCGGGTTTTAAATTGATTGAATTTTAGTTGGGAGATTCCCCTTTTTTTAAAGAAAAGTAGTTCAGTATGTTAAAAAATTGAGATCGCCCCCGGGCTTGGTGTAGGCCTTTTATACCAAAACTGAGATACGTCGTGTTGACGTTATTTTTTCTGGCCTCATATCTCATTCTTTTTTTAATAATAACTATATATTTCTTTG